>VDFB02391677.1:0-45766 GCA_007258455.2 Sequoia sempervirens
AGCACTCTAGGATTCTACTTGTTCAAGGGGAATAAGAACATAGATAATTACATTGTAGACTGTGAACCAGGTGCTTGCATTGCAGCTACAAACCCCATACACAAATGACTAAAGACTTATTTATAGATTGGTTAACCCACTTTAAAAACTCAATTCCAAGTGATGTCTCACCCACCAATAGGAAGTTGCTGATTTTTTATGGGAATGGAAGGCATGTAGTGCTCGAAACCATCCAAGAAGCAAGAGAGTTGGGTGTAGATTTGCTAACATTTCTCTCACACACCTCATGTAAGCCACAACCATTGGATGTGAGTGTATTTTCACCCTTTAAATCTTACTTCAAATCAAAATGTGCAACATTTTTGGCAAGTTTTCCAAACATTGAAGTGAGGAGGACAAAACCTGTAATGTTAGGCAACAAAGCACAATAAGAGCTTTGAAAGTTGAGAACATCAAAGTAGAATTTAAAAAGATGGGTATATGGCCACTCAATCCAGATGTACTCATGAACGACATGCATCCTAGTGGCACATTTGAGGTCAGCGAGGATGCTTCTGCTATGGAAAACATTCTCAGCCTTTCAGGAGTTGTGTCAAGAGATAATGTAGCAAAATTATAGTTCACCCTTCCAAATGGACAATTGCAGTCTACAAGAGAATCACAATAGTCACCTGATAGCTATCCTACTAATTCAATTGCACAAGTGGTGGTTGATGAACAAACTCCTCCAATGGTGGACAACCCCATTGACCAATTTAGTGAAAGTTTAGGTTTTCCATCACAATCTAGCCAACCATCATGGCTGGTGGAGGGAGCAATGAACTTAGGCATTGATTTGCATGCCCTAGAATTACATGGTACTTATATATAGTTTCCCATCACCACCACCTATAGTTAACTTGTCTAAATTTGTACATTACTATGATCCTTCTTGCACTTTAGATTTAGGAGGCCATCAAGATTTCACCAAGGACTCATGGGTAGTGGAGGAAAACATTGCTTCATAGTTGTATGAGATAGAACAAATAGAAATAGTTTCACACATTAGAAAATTCCTCAAGTTGCTTGTGCACATTGTCCAAAAAAAATCCAAAGGTGGTGCAATTCAGTTGAGTAGACAGTCTCAATTGTTGACGACAGATGACTACATGAATTTTTTAATGCAATAAGAGAAAAGGAAGAAATATGCTGAGAAGATAAAAGCCTGAAAGAGACAAGAGAATGAGGAGAAAAGGGCAACAAAAATTATGGCAATGTAGTTGGAGCAACAGAAAATAGAGAGGGAAATACAACGTAAAGAAAAAGAGTGGAATAACATACATCAGAAGAAGGATAGAGATGCCAAAAAGGAGCAAGAGAGGCTTCAAAGGGAACAAGACTGAAAGGAAAAATAGATTGAGGAGGCATAGAGGGGTTTACAAAGAGTTCAAGGTAGTTAAGGACCCCTTCTAATCCCTTGTCTCAAAGTAATGGATTATTTCATGATATTCACAACATCAATATCCCTCACTTCTCCACAAAAATGAATTATTGAAGCCTCTCCCAATTTGAGTTCAGGGTATGTGCAGGATCATGATGGGCCAAAAAGTGGTGATATGATGGGTATGTGGTTGATAACTTCTTTTTACCCAAAATTGATGAAACAAAAAGGGTTATTAAAGGAGATTCTCAGCTTTCCACCAATATAAATTATGATTTAATTTGAATTTAATGAATAATTATTATTCATTTTCTATTTGAATTACAACTAAAGTCTTGATTGATAGGCTGATTGAAAAACATCTATAGCTTTCAAATGGTATCACATTTTTTGAATTTGAAACATGTGTCAGATTATATGCTTCATATACTATAGGAATACAAAAAATGAATTTCATGAAGTTTTTACCAAGTTAAGGTGGTCAGACACGAGTTTTTATATTTTTTAAAAGTTGTAATAAAAAATTCATAATTAATTATTTACTTGGAAAAAAAATTACAAAAAAATATGCATCACATCGACATGAGTCCCTCTACTATATATCTAAAAATCTTATAAAAAATTATTATTATTTTATTGTGGTTAGGTGGTCAAACAAACACCTACTTATTTTCCCCTGAAATTTAAGTACCAATCGTGCATTGAAATTTCAAATTTTCACCAAATATATTTTTTCTTTTTAAATAAACCTAGTAGTTTAGAAACTACATTCAATTTGCTACATATTCTATTCATACATATTTTTGTAATAATATAGATAACTTATTCAAATTTTTACGTCAAGTTGCCTAAATCTATTTTTTTGAATTTTTCTCCACTTAAGGGCTTGTTTTTTCCATGATGATCCTACACATACCCTTCAAGTGCACTCAATATCCAAATTAGACTTCCACTCGAGATGTACAGATGTGTTCACCACCACCCCCAACACATGTCACTTGCACCCAATTTTCCAGTCCAACTCCTAGTCACGTAAGCAACACTCCTCATCGATTGGAAGGGGACAAGAACATGGCCTATGGCACCCCAAGTAGCCAACTGCCATTTCCCTATCACAACAACTAGATGCAACCCTTTTTTTTTTCAATTGCAATTGATGTTTTGGATAGTTTATAAGTTTTGATATCTGCAAATGCACCCTTATTGTTGACAGTTTTAAATTTATGATAACTACAGATCCAACGTTATTGATTTGATTTACAATATATTTTGATCAGATTTGCAATGTATGCTTCTTGAAATGCACCCTTATTGTTGCAAGTTTTAAATTTATGATAATTACAAATGCAATGTTATTGATTTGATTTGCAATGTATTATGATCAGATTTGTAATGTATCTTGATTGACAGTTTCTCATTTTCATTTTTTATTTTTTATTTAATTTGACACATGGTATGACATGAATCTTAGTCGATCTGAAAAAATTTCTGAAAAAGACCATATGATCGAAACGTGCTTGGTTGGAATTCCAGTTGGTGCATGACACAATGTGAAAAGTGAAGTGTCGTGCCACGCTACCAAAAATCACTCTGCCACCCTTTCACTCCACTGCCTCGCATTAATCTCTTGCCGCCCCTTGCAATTATTTTGTACAGTTGCATTTAATGCACATTTCCTCCTACTACTTCCACAACATCCCATATAAACTTTGATCCAACTTGCATTCAATGCTACTAGTTCCTCGCACAACTTGCCAACTTTAGAGCCTTTCAATCTTCTCAAATTTTCTTCACATCGATGCCAAAATGTGCTCACTTAAGGTCTCTACAACTTCAATCCCACCACCACTACATGTTACACTCAGAATCTAGTGTCCCTTCCAACTTTTTTATATTGTTACATATACATATATGTATATGTTTATCCTTATGTATAGACATATACATACACATATACATTGACATATACATATGTATAAGTATATGTATACATGTATATGTGTAGACATGTAAAATTGACCTAACACCTATCACACATCTCAAAAAATTCCTAAAACATCTTGAAACATCTCAAAACATTATCAAAACATTCTCGAAACATCCCCAACATTTTGAAACATCTCGAAAACATCCCAAAACGTCATACAACATCTCAAAAACATCTCGAAACATTCTAAAACATCTCAGAAACATCCCAAAACATCCCATAACATCTCGAAAACATCCCAGAACATCTTGTAGCATCGTACAACATCGACATCATTATCATCAAACAACACTACATTTCACATCAACAACATCCAAAACCCTAAATTCCTCTATTAATAAAATAATGCAACATTATTTAATTTATTCACTTTTTCATCATTTTTGATGAATTAAATAAATTCCATTTATTTAATAAATTCCTGAAAACCCTAATTCTGCTATTAATTGAATAAAACAACATTATTTAATCAATTCACGTTTCTATCATTTTGACCAATTAAATAAAATATATTTATTTAATGAAGTCCTAATCCCACTTTACTTTGTCTTGATTGATTAAATAAATTATTTAATTACATCGCTAAAACACCTTATTCCCTAAGTTAATTAAATTATTAAATCATAATAATTTAATTACGACACTTTCCCTCCAAATTTTGAATAATTAAATCAAACTATGCAAATCAATTATCACGATCAAATCAAACTAGTGCAACTTTGTTAGCAAAAGTCAAACTTGTTTTGTACATTCAACTCCAAAAAGGAATTAATTAATTAAATCAATTAATCAATTTTCCTCACCCACTTTCTGATTGAGCAAATTACGATTGTTGATTGAGCCATCTAATTTGTTGACTGATCAATCAAATTCCTAACTCAACCATCTAAATCCTAACTAATCAATCTAAATCCAAAATGATCAATATAATTCCTGACTAACCAATCTATTCCTTAATCACAAAAATTGTGCAATCTACTTTGCACAATCTTCTCATGTCTAAATCCTCTCAACACCTTTTGACCATCAATCTTGATTCAAAATTGTTTAATCCTGATCATTCATTCAAAATCTCATTTTCTATATAAGAAACCTCTTTCCTCACAAAAAAGGATCAGAGAATCAACATACCTTACGCAATGAAGTATTGTTGAGATCATCATTGATATAGCTTCAACCTTTCTTCGATTAATGAACACACATCATTCATCAAAGCTTTGCACATGAACTATGGAGGATTCACAGTGATAAGAACAATCCAACATCAGGAAAATATAATCTGATATAGGATGGTAACACTCTTCTTTCATTTACATTCAATTTGGTAGTCATAGATTTCCTAATGTGTTTTCAATAGCTTAGTTTCATTTCGTATGTGTAGGATTAGATCTTAGATTTATGTGTTTTGATCTTAGCTTAGATCCTAATTTCAATTGTATTTAATCTTGTTTGCATCTAATGTTTTTCCCCCTCACACAATATGTATATATGTATATGTATATACATATACATATACATATGTATATAGATATTCATATACATAGACTTATACATATGTATATGTATATACATATACAAAGACATACACATATACATATATGTATATGTATACACATATAAATATACATATACATACACATATATGTTTATGTATACACATATAAATATACATATACATGTACATGTTACATATATCTAATTTTTTGTTCTTCTTCAATTCAGTCATGCAACTATTGAAACTTTTCTAGGTGTCATTAATTAATTTTGGGGTGTTACCTTTTCGTAGGTTCTACTTCATCTATCCAGTCATCTAAATATGTATACACACACATATATACATATACATCTATGTGAATATGTATATATATGTTTATACAATTCTATTTTGTTGTTCTTCAATTCAAACATATAAATGCAATGACAGAAATTGACCCCCCTCCTTGGAAATGGTACGCCTTTTTCTTGCTTAATTTGAGAATAATTAATGATAAATTGGACTTGATATCACCTTGATCTAGTGTTGTGATGAGTTTTACACATCCACATTAGGTTTTGGGCCCCTCTAAGCTAAATAAACTTGACTTTTCCCTAATTTAATGTTATAAAGTGTATTTATTAACACCTTCACATTAAATTTAAGAGGCATGTAAGTTAAGTGGGCCTAATCTAGTGTTGTAATGTGTTCTACACATTCACATTGGATTTAGGGCCCTATTTAGCTAAATAGATCCATTTTTTCCTTAATTTAATATTGTAAAATGTATTTATTTACACTTTCACATTGAATTTTGGGCCCTCTTGCATTTATGACCTTTATATCATCATTAATAGGCCCGTATGACCCCATATTATGCATCCCAACAAATATTTTAATAAAAAACCTAACAATATTAACATATAAACTTAATCTACACACTCCTCAATATTTTAGCAAGAAAAATAGGCCCCCTGGGACACATTCGCCACTTTGGGAGAATGAGTCCCAGTCAGGAGCGACCCATTTTCCACAGGTGGCGAATGAGTCCCATTTGGCCTATTTTTGAGGTTTTAAGTGGGAAAATTTGGTTTTAAGTTCAAATTTATTCTATGTCAGTCTTTGAGATCAAATAAACAGTCATTTTAGTGCTTTTCCTATATAAACAAGCTTTCAAATCATTATTTCATGAAGGATTCATGTTATCAAGTCAAGTATTCAAGAGTTAATCATTCCAAGACTTCACAAGATCATCAAGATAACTTTCAAGATCATTTTTAAAGAATCCAAGAGAAAAATTCTTCATCAATTATTGTAGTAATTCAAGATCCATCATCATATCAAGCATATTAAGCATCAAGCATGTTATTGAGCTAGTGTTGTGATGTAGCATTGAAGATCCAATATCAAACATTGTTCTACTCCTATTGTCAATATCAATATCTACATCCTTCATGGCCATTTCATGTTCAGTTGTAGATTCACAAGACATCATTTATAAGGCATCATTCAAGGTATCATTGTTCACGATTTATGTTCTTTGCTTCATGTTTCATGCCTTCATTTCATTGTCTCATCATTTGGTTTAATTACCTACAAGGGGTTTGACCAAGGCAAACCCCTATTCCCTAACAATCAACACTTTCTTTCTCTTTCCTTGTGTAATTGTAGATCTAGGTGATTTGAAGACTTGAAGGATCATTGAAGGCTAGGTTACAATTTTGGAGAAAGTTGTTGGAATTGTCTCCTCATATACAAGGTTGTAATCTTCACTAAAAGGTCACCTACAACCTCAAAATCATAGTTATATCCAAAAACCTAGAGAAGCAGATTAAGTAGATTGAGAAGAATAGATTCAGACCTTGGAGTTCCAAAAAAATCAAACTAGACTCATTCACCACAAGTGGTGAATGAGTGCCACTATAGGTATATTTTAGAAATTTTGGCAGATTCAGATACCCTTTTCTCTAAAACTTGCTCCTATGCAAAAATCTAGAACTAGGACTGATTCGCCCACAATGGTGAATGAGTCCTACTAGGTCAAAAAGTCATAATTTCAAGCATTTCAAGTTTCCTTCTAGCCATCTTTAGATTTCCAGGTGTACAAAGCCCTTTTTGTTGCTTTGTATGTTGTTTCATTAACTTTTCTAGGTCATTTTGTAGGTCAGTGCATTGAATTAGGGTTTACCATTTCATCTTGCATTTCAACTTGCATTGCATTTATCTTTCCAAGTTCTTACTTGGTATTGAACCCCCTATTAGTTAGCATACAACCCCTAGGACAACCCTATTGCAAGATCTCTTTCTCTGTTGCATTGAGATCTCAAGGGTTATCCTTGAATGAAATTGGAGAAGTGGGTGTGATCTATGTCCTAAAACCATATGATAACACCACACGACTTTGCATTGAGATCTCTAGGGCACCCTTGAATGTGGAATATAGAAAGCTTGTTGCCCTAGGTCCTAAAACCCTAGTGGAGACAAAATTCTATCTTACATTTTGGTGAACCTACATTTAGAATACCTCCTTTACTGATTTGGAGTCCATCATCATCTTGGATTTAGCTTGCATTAACATTGCATTGCATTTTGCATTAGTTAATTGGCATTCTAGGGTTTCAATTTTTTTGCATTAGTTAAAGTGCATATAGGTTGCATTTTTTCATCTCAAATCATTGAAAAACATCTGAAAACTACATTTGGATTTAGGTTACAAATCATACAAACTAGAAAGAATAAAAATTACTTAAATTTTTTTGAAAATTTTGAAAAAAAAACTAACTGGGACTCATTCGCCCCTTTGGGCGAATCAGTCCTAGTCCATAATTAAAACTACCTTTAACAACATTAAAAATCTCATTTATGTGCTTCCTAAGCCTCCTAGTAACATATACTATAAGTCTGGAAAATTTTGGTAACATTTTTTTTATGCATCTAGGTCAAAAACATCAATTTAAGGTGCTCATTTTTTAAATCATTTCAATTACAAGCATCATCAAATCTGAAAAATATTCACATTTCTGAAACTTTTCAGCATATGGATAAAAGTACTTTTCACTTTTGCATATACAATGCTTACATTCATAAAACTTTGCATAAGTTTGATAAAAGTGCTTTTCATTTTTGGATATACATTGTTTGCATTCTTAAAGTTTTGCAAATATTGGATAAAAGTATTTTTTGTCTTTGGATATGCATTGTTTACATTATTAAAGCATTGCATGAGATGGTTAGAAGTACTTTTCATTCTAGTTCAAACAAAGTTAGTACCTTACCTTTCTAGGAATGCTAAGAAAAAGTTCATATCCCCTCCATATGAAAGTGTTTTAGTGAAAGAGAATATAACCTTGGACAATCCTAACAATCATATTCATTCTTCCCCTAATATCTCTCCTATTTGTGAAGAATATGTTTTGGTGTTAGAAGAACCAATCAATGAGAGTTTTGAGAATCCTAGTTGTTTCTCTCCTCTTACCTCTCTTAGTGGACAAGACATTGATGAACAAGAAGAAACAACCATAGGTAATCATGATGATAGCATAACACAACAAGAGACCATTGAAACCTACCTACATAACACTTCAACTAGTCTACATTCACCTCCCAACACTTTCCCCTCTTCTGAAAATGTTTTGGAGGATGAAATTGAATGCGAGGAGGATATGTTGGTGTTGAATGATCAGAACTTTAAGATCTATGAAAACCCTCTTTATTTTTCCTCTCCTATTTTGGAAGACACTATAGGAAAAAGGAATGAAATCATAAATGATCATGAAAATAATGCTTTTCCTTCTCCTAGTATCTCTCCTAGTTGTGAAGAAGATACTTTGATCGATGAAAGTCAGTAGAATCTTAACTGTCCCTCTTCACCTAGGGAAACCTTTATTGAACAAGACAATTCAACCATTGATCATTCTTCCACTTATGATAAATTCATTTTGGAAGAACCAATCCTTGAATGTCAAGAACATTTGGTTTGTAGTTCTCCTAACAACTCTCCTCCTAGGGAGGATATCATGGTGCAAGAAAAAGACAATAGTAATGTGGCTTCCTTAGGTGATGATAGATGATTCTAGATTTCCCTTTATTAGAAGTACATAAAACCAAGAACGCTAAGGTTATGAATGCACAAGTGTCCCTTAGACCCCCCTTGATAGATGGACCTCCTACATACCCCATGGGACATCTTAACAATCCTCTAATCCTTTACCCACCTTCACACAAGCCTCCAACTCAAAAAAAACCCAAACTTATCCTTTACCCACCTAAGAATAATGTGTCACAGTAGCTGTGTCATAATATCGTTGCTCATAAATATAAAACTAGAAATAATCTACAACCAATACAAACACTTCCAACATCCCTTCCATTTCCTAATCCTATCCTACCTGGGCCCCCTCGTTTGCCTGCACAAAGTGGAAAGGAGTATGATATTGTTGAGCAACTTAAGAATACTCCTACTAAGATATCATTATGGGACCTTATTCAAGCCTCCCCTCATTATCATAACATGATTTAGAGTTCTTTACAACAAGTTTCTATCCCTTCTAATGTGCAACCAAATGGCATAATAGCCATGATTCAAGGAATAAATGCTGACATTGTTTTCCACCAAAGTGAGCTCCCTCCTTTGGAAGTGCAAAAACAAAATGAAGCTTTCATAATAATATCTTGATATAAAAGAAAAGGGATAAAGAGAACCCTTGTTGACAATGGCTCCACTCTTAATGTGTGTAGCATAAACCTTTTGGATATGCTTGGTGTGGATAAATAAAAAATTCAACCGAATTCTTTATCTATTAAAGGATTTGACAATGTAGGAAAACAATTGCTTGGTGTGATCACTTTGCCTATTACAACTAGAAAGGCCACATTAGAAACACTGATCCATGTTATGCCTCATGATCTTTCATATAACCTCCTTTTAGGAAAACCGTGGATTCATGCAATGAATGGGGTGCCTTCTACTCTTCATCATAAGATGAAGTATATCTACAACAACAAAGTGTACACACTTGTTCAAAGCTAACCCTGACCCAAACAATTTTTTGAACATTGAGAAAAATAAAGAGAATCCTTTGGAAACATTAACACCAACTACACAAGTGGAACTTGTGCAATAGAAAGAAAAAGAAAAACATATTGAGCAAATCACGAAGCTATTAGAAGATGATTGGGGTTCCTTAGAATTCAAACCAACATTCATGGGAGAATACAAGATCATAAACAAAGACTCTAAAAATGGAAAAGAAAAAGTGATAATTTCAACACAAAATTTGAAAGACGCTTAAAAAGAATCCACCTCATCCACTTTAGACAAAGAAGCAAATTACACAACAAACTTTGATGAACTTAATCATGAGCAACCACCTAATCCAAAGAGATGAAAAATATTTATGGAAAAGGTTATGAAATGATGAAACAACTTAGTTATAGTGGAAAAGGATGTGGTGCTAGAGAACAAGGTATTTGTGTCCCTATAGAGCCTCACACGCAAGAAAAGACTAGTGGTCTTAATTATTGTCCCTCGAAAGAAACAAACTAGCCTTCACTTAATATCAACACTATCACAAAAGATTCTTCTAAGCCAACTTTAACATTAGTGCATTTTGAACTGATAGACACTAGTGGTCTTGATTATTTTCCTTTGAAAGAAATAAAAGAAAAAATAAATCTTCGCTTAATGTCAATGTCATCATGCAAAATAGTAATGATTCAAATTCATTAGATTTTACACCCTCTTGTAAAGGAGAACAAAATATCACAATCTAAAGATTCTTGTGTAAGTATGCCACCTTGTACTAAGCAAGAGATGTTTTTATCACCAAATAAAGGAACATTTTTCTTTTGATTAAGAGAGTATCTTGTCAAGACTCCTCCAAAATCACTTGATATCTCTCCCTCCAAGAACACGAAAGAAATTTTACTACAAGAATTCATTTTGTACATATCATAGAGTTTATATTGGTCATTCTACTAATGAATGTAAGGCTTTAAGTAATCGAATTCAACATCTCAAGGAGTGTGGTTCTCTTCCTTGTGTTGAAGCACCTAGTTCCTCTAATTGAAACTTATTTTCATCCTATTCAGCTCATCCTTGTCCTGCACTGAGTGGGGACAAGGGATTAGATACCCTTGTCCCCGTATGTCACTTGCCATTGTCTCTTTTGGCTAGTTGATCACCTTTCATGTACATATAAGAGAAAGCTTGGGATGTGGATGATATGCCTTAAGTTGGCTTGCATGTGACATACTTATGATGTAGTTCAATTCAAAAACATATGACTTGGCATAGGGCTTTCTGAATAAGATCTCATGTCTTCTTCTACTTTAAAGCAATATCTCATAGTAATGGTGTTAGCAACCACTTTAAAGTGGCAGCATCCATTGAAACTCATGTTTTATTGTGTGATTTTCTTTCTTCTTGTGATGCGTCCTTTTCTTGATGGCGTCATTGGGTTTTATTTCCTTCAAGAGTGTGATATTTATTTGACTTGGCCTCTCTTGGAGACATTAGGCATGATGTTCTAGAACAAGAAACCTTGCATGAACTAAGAAAAATCCCTTTGAACATTCCTTACACTATTTTGCATCTACAATATCTATGAGTTTCAAGCATATGAAGCTTTGCTTGCCTCATGGAGCTCGAAGATCATTTTTTGTGTGGCATCTTATCAAAGTTATCAAGAGGTATAACTTTGGCATGGTTTGACGAGAAGCCGATCCAAGGCATGACTTTCCCTTAGCCACTTACGCGCATGTGTGAGTACATATCGGTCGTATGTGTCTCACCTTCTTGGATTACTCACCCAACAAACAACTTAGAGTTTCGTTGCCTCAAAGTGAGTATGCATTTTCAGACAAACAACTTAGATCTAATCCACATCATGTTGGACAAACGGTCGAGGCTTGATCCACCTTTTCTTATTTTCACTCTTCTTATTTTTCTTTCTCAGTTATTGGAATTTCATGTTTGTGTATCTTGATGTTGCATATCATACATCTTATGCATGTCCTTTCATACTTAAGTCAATTTGATTTAGGATCTTGGATCCTAAGGGCTTGACCACCTCCTTGATCTTTGTTATCCTACACCATCCACATTGGTACACTTGGACCCCTCTTGAATGTCCACTTTAGTGTGAGTTTGAAGCAAGTTCATCCTTTGACTAAAGTGGGGGCTAGATGTAATGACAAAAATTGACCCCCCTCCTTGGAAATGGTATTCCTTTTCCTTGCTTAATTTAGGTATAATTAATCATAAATTGGACTTGATATCGCCTTGATCTAGTGTTGTGATGAGTTGTACACATCCACATTAGGTTTTGGGCCCCTCTAAGCTAAGTAAACTTAACTTTTCCCTAATTTAATGTTGTAAAGTTTATTTATTAACACCTTCACATTAAATTTAGGAGGCTTGTAAATTAAGTAAGCCTAATCTAGTGTTGTAATGTGTTCTACACATTCACATTGGGTTTAGGGCCCTTTTTAGCTAAATAGACCTAATTTTGCCTTAATTTAATGTTGTAAAATGTATTTATTTACATTTTCACATTAAATTTTGGGCCCTTTTGTATTTATGACCTTTATATCATCATTAATAGTCCCCTATGACCCCATATTATGCATCCCAAGGCATATTTTAATCAAAAGCCTAACAATATCAACATATAAACTTAATTTACACACTCCCTGACATTTTAGCTAGCAAAATAGGCCCTATGGGACCCATTCGCCACTTTGGGTGAATGAGTCCCATTTGGCCTATTTTTGAGGTTTTAAGCAAGAAATTTTAGTTTTAAATTCAAATTGCTTTGTATGTCATCCTTTGGGATCAAATAAATGGTCATTTGAGTGCATTTCCTATATAAACAAGATTTCAAATCATTATTTCATTAAGGATTCATGTTATCAAGTCAACCATTCAAGAGTTAAGCATTCCAAGACTTCACAAGATCATCAAGATAGATTTCAAGATCATTTTTAAGGCATTCAAGAATAGAATTCTTCATCAATTATTGCATCAATTCAAGATCCATCATCATATCAAGCATATTAATAATCAAGCATGTTATTGAGCTAGTGTTGTGATGTAGCATTGAAGATCCAAGATCAAGCATTGTTCTACTATTGTCAGGATCAAGATCTACATCCTTCATGGCCATTTCATGTTGAGTTGCAGATTCACAAGACACCATTTACAAGGAATCATTCAAGGTATCATTGTTCATGATTCATGTTCTTTGCTTCATTTTTCATGCCTTCATTTCACTGTCTCATCATTTGGTTTAATTACCTATAAGGGGTTTGACCAAGGAAAACCCCTATTCCCTAACAATCAACACTTTCTCTCTCTTTCCTTGTGTAATTGCATATCTAGGTGCTTTGAAGACTCAAAGGATCATTGAAGCTAGGTTACAAATTTGGAGAAAGTTGTTGGAATTGTCTCCTCATTTTCAAGGTTGTAATCTTCACTAAAAGGTCACCTACAACCCCAAAATCAGAGTTTCAGATCCGAAAACCTGGAGAAGCAAATTGAGCAGACTGAGAAGACTAGATTCAAACCTTGAAGTTGTAGAAAATCCAAACTAGACTCATTCACCACAAGTGTTGAATGAGTCCCACTTTAGGTATTTTTTTAGATTTTTTTGTAGATTGAGATACCCTTTTATCTGAAACTTTCTCCAGTACAAAAATCCACAACTAGGATTGATTCGCCCAGAATGGAAAATGAGTCCGATTAGGTCAAAAAGTTAGAATTTCCAACATTTCAAAGTTCCTTCCAGTCATCTTCAGATTTCTAGGTGCACACAGTCCTTTCTGTACCTTTCTATGTTGTTTCATTTACTTTTCTAGGTCATTTTGTAGGTCATTTCATTGAATTAGGGTTTAGTGTTTCATCTTGCATTTCAACTTGCATTGCATTTGTCTTTCCAAGTTCTTACTTGGTGGTGAATCCCCTATTAGTTAGCATATATCCCCTAGGACAACCATCTTGCAAGATATCTTTCTCCTTTGCATGGAGATCTCAAGGGTTATCCTTCAATGAAATTGGAGAAGTGGGTGTGCTCTATATCCTAAAACCATATGATAGCACCATACCACTTTTACATCATTTCAATAAATATTGTTGTTTTTTCCAATGTAAGAAAAACAATGCAAGTAACCAATGTATGCATGCATGTATAAGTATATACCTCTTTATACATATCTATTTTGTTGTGATACAATTAAGTCATGCAACTATTGTAACTTTTATTGGTGTGATGTATACATATGTTTATACAATTGTATTTTGTTGTTCTTAAATTGAGACATATAAATATTCTTGGTTTGTTTAGTGTAAGCAAAAGTATGCATGTAAGCAATTCTATATACATTTATGTAAATGTATACATATACACATGCATATGCATATATGTATATGTATACATATATATATATACATACATACATATACATATACATATCCATATACATATACATAAATGTATACATATACATATATATACATATATTTATCTTGCTACAATTTTCCATTTCAGTAACAAATAATATTGTTGGTTGTTTCAATGTCATAGATAAATTTTGGGGTGTTCTCTTTTTCATAGGTAAGTAATAGAGACATTACAGAAACAGAAAAAGTATCCCTCTACATTTTCACACTTAATTTGGGAATGATTGACATTAAAATGGACCTAATGTTGCCTTGATCTAGTGTTGTAATGTGTTTTCCAAATTCACATTGGATTTAGGGCCCTTTTAAGCTAAATAGACCTAATTTTTCCTTAATTTAATATTGTAAAGTATATTTATTTACACCTTCACATTAAGTTTTTGGCCCTTGTAAACTAAATGGACCTAATGGTGCCTTATTTAGGGTGTTGTAACATGTATCCCAACACTTTCACACTATTCTAGGGTTCCATTAATAAATTGGGCTTCTTTATGCCTTAATTGGCCTTATTTTGCATCCACAAGCCTTAATTAATGCATCTTTCCAAGGATAATCCTCACACGTATGTAATGACCAATCATTATTCAGTGATTTTGGATTCTATGGCTTAGATTTAGTGATTGGGACTTATACACCACATTGGGTGTATAAATCCCAGCTAGGTTTTGAGGCTCCGATCTGGATTTCACATCAAGCTAAGCATTTCTTGAAGAATGTATCCCAAAGCCTAGCCTAATAAGACTCATATGCCACTTCTGGTGTATAAGTCCCTTGTGGCTTAAAGTTAAGTTAAATTCAAATTCTTGGTGGGATTTATTCTCCTAGATCTAATGTTGGCTTGTAGTGTTGTAATTTCGAGAAATTTGGCATAAACAAGTATAAATACAAGGTTATTTCACTCATTTTCACCTAAGACTTTCAAGAAAGCATTCCTAATAGAAATTTTGTGATCACAAGAGTTTACAAGAGCATTCAAGAGCATTTCTAAGGAATTCAAGGGAAAATTTCATTATTTGTTGTAGCAATTGAAGATCCATTATCATGTCAAAGACATAGTGCATCAAGCATGTTGTTGAGCTAGTGTTGTGATGTAGCATTCAATATCCAAGATAATAATTCCACATCTAATTTGAGATCAATATCTACATTATTCATGGCCACTTCATGTTAGATTGCATATTTAAATTTCAAGACATCATTCAAGGTATCATTGTTTCATGTTTCATGTCTCAGTTCATTCATATTTCATTTATCATCAAGGTTTGACCAAGGAAAACCCCCATTCCCTAACAAAAAAACACTTTATCTCTCTCTCTCTCTCTCTCTTTGTGTGATTGCATGTTTGTAGGTTGAAGAAAAGGTGGATTTGAAGCCTTCAAAATTATCAAGATTGTAAAGTTGTAAAAGTTGCAAAAGTTGTTATGTAAAGTTGTCAAGGCTCACATGAACTCAGATCTATAGCAAGATATCCAACCTATCTACATGAAACCAGTGGGAAAAGGCTTATTTGATCTATCTTCAAAGGCTCACAAAGTTTCGCTTCATTTATGCTCCTGGGACACTTCACAGGAAAATGACACTCATACACCACTTGTGGTGTATGAGTTCCAATATACCTATTTTTGGGTATTTTCTATAGATCTTGATTTAGTAGTCCTAGATTATTGTTTCCACCCAAAAACCCTAGTTCGGGACAAATACGTCCAAACTGGTGTATGAGTCCTAGTGGGAATTAAACAACAAGATTTCAGGGTTTTGAAGCTTGTTTTGACCTCATCCTTCTTCTAGGTGCACTTTTGTACTTTCTCAGTCTTTTATTTTGCATTTTAGTTTCATTTTTGAGGTCATTTAGTTAGGTTTGGCATGGTACTTTGCATATTACATTCATTTCTTGTCTTTCCAAGCCCTAGCTTGGTGGTAAACCCCTTTTTAGCCTTTTATGAAACCCTAGGACAACCTTTAGCACATATCTTTCCCTCATCCCATCCTTGGATTGAGATATCTAGGGTTTCCTTGAATGAAACAAGATAGAAAATTAGGCGGAGCCCTATCTCTTCAAGGATAGAAACCCCCTTCACCTATTTTCATTTTTTTATTTTGGTGAACCTGCATTTAAAACATCTTAATTCTGATTTGGAGCGCACCATAGTCCTAGATCTAGCTTGCATTAACTTTGCATTGGGTCTTGCATTAGTTAATTTGCATCTAGGGTTTCCAAATCTTACATTAGTGAAAGTGCATATAGGTTACATTTTTGCATCTTACATCATTGAATTTGATTTGAAAACTATAATTGAACATAATCTAGACATCATACAAACTAAAAACCTTGATTTTCACTCAAAATTTGTTGATTTTGGTGCAAAAACCCTAATCTGAGACTCATATGCCTCTCTGGGTGATTTAGTCCCAGTACAAGTGGTTTTTCCTGATTTTTGTGTATTTTGTGGTGACTGTTATTCAACATTTAGATCCCTAAAAAATCCTTACTGGGACTCATACACCCCTTTGGGAGATGTAGTCCTAGATCCAGCCTGAAACTACCTTTTACATCATTGAAAACCTTATTTTTGTGCTTCCTAAGCTTGCTGGTAACTTATAGTATTAGTCTAGAAAGTTTCAGTAACTTCTGTTTTATGCATCTAGGTCAAAAAAATCAATTTAGGGTAGTCATTTTTAAAATAATTTCAATAACAACAATCATCAAATATGAAAATGTTCACATTTATGAAACTTTGCATTATATGGATAAAAGTACTTTTCCCTTTTGCATATACAATGTTTACATTCATAAAGCTTGACATAAGTTTGATAAAAGTGCTTTTCATTTTTGGATACACATTGTTTGCATTCTTAAAGCTTTACATGCATGGGATAAAATTATTTTTAATCTTTGGATATACATTGTTGAAGCATTGCATAAGATGGTTAGAAGTACTTTTGATTCTTGGTCAAACAATGTTAGTATCTTACCTATCTAGGCATGCTAAGAAAAAGTTTGTATCCCCTCCTTATGAGAATGCTTTAGTGAAAGAGAATACAATCTTGGGAAATCATAGCAATCATATTCATTCTTCTCCTAATATCTCTCCTATTTGTGAAGAAGATATTTTGGTGTTAGAAGAACCAATCAATGAGAGTTTTGAAACTCCTAGTTGTTTCTCTCCTCCTACCTATTTTATTGGACAAGACATTGCTGAACAAGAGGAAACAACAATAGGTAACTATGATGATCACATAACACAAGAGACCATTGAAACCTACTCATATAACACTTCAACTAGTCTACATTCATCTCCCAACATCCTTCCCTCTTGTGATAATGTTTTAGAAGATGAAATTGTATGTGAGGAGGATATATTGGTGTTAGATGATCAAATATTTAAGATCTATGACAACTCTCTTTATGTTTATTCCCATACCTATCCCATTTGAGAAGAAATTATGGAACGAAAGAATGAAATTAAGGACAATCATGATAATCACATCAATTCTTCTCCTAGTATCTCTCCTAGTCATGAAGACGATACTTTGATGTTAGAAAATCAAATTGATGAAAGTCATGAGAATATTAGTTACCTCTCTTCCCCTAGGGAAAACATTATTGAACAAGACAATGACATCATTGATAAACAATAAAATCTAACCATTGATAATTCCCCTACTTGTGATGAAGTCAGCTTAGAAGAACCAACCTTTGAATGTCATGAACATTTAGTTTGTAGATCTCCTAAAAAATCTCCCACTAGGGAAGATATCATGGTGGAATAAAATGACAACATTTCAACTTCCTTAGATGATGGTGAAAAGATGACACTAGATTCCCCTTCATTAGAAAAATATCAAACCAAAATTGTTGAGGTATTGAATGCACAAGTGTCCATCAAATCCCCCTCAATTAATGGACCTCCTGCCTAACTTTTTGGACATCCTAATAATACTCTAATTTTTTACCCACCCTCACAATGACCACAAACTCAAAACAAACCCTAACTTATCCTTTACCTACCTAAGAATAATGTCTCACATCAACCGAGTTATAATACTATTGCTCATACATATAACACTAGAAACAATCCACAACCAAGGAAAACACCTTCAACATCCCTCCCATTGCCTAACCCTATCTTTCCTAGTCCTTCTTATTTTCCTTTACAAAGTGGAAATGAGTATAATCTTGTTGAACAACTAAAGAATACTCATGCTAACATATCATTATGTGACCTTATTCAAGCCTCCACTCATTATCATAACATGATTCAAAATTATTTACAACAAGTTCCTATCCCTTCTAATGTGCAACCGAATGACATAGCAACCATGATTCAAGGAATAAATTCTAACATTGTTTTCCACCAAAGTGAGCTCTCTCCTTTGGTAGGGAAAAAACAACATGATGCTTTCATGATAATAGATAGATACAATAGAATAGGCATAAAGTGAACCCTTGTCAACAATGACTCCACTCTTAATGTGTGTAGTGTAAACCTTTTGGATAGGCTTGGTGTGAATAAATCAAAAATTCAACCTAATTCTTTATCCATTCATGGATTTGACAATGTAGGAAAATAACTGCTTGGTGTGATCACTTTACCTATTAAAGTTGGAAAGGACACATTAGAAACACCGATCCATGTTATTCCTCATGATCTTTCATATAATCTTCTTTTAGGCAGACCGCACGGATTCATGCAATGAATGGGGTTCCTTCTACTCTTCATTGTATAATGAAGTATGTATACAACAAATAAGTGTACATACTCGAAGTTGATCCTGAACCAAACAGTTGTTTAAACATTGAGAAAAACAAGGAAAATCCTTTGAAAACATTGACATCAACTACACAAGTAGATCCCATGCAACTAAAAGACAAAGAACTACATATAGAGGAAGCCACGAAGCTATTAGAAGATGATTGGTGTTCCTTAGATTTCACATCATTCATGGGCAAATACAAGATTATAGACAAAGAATCTAAAAAGGGAAAAGAGAAAGAAATAATGTCAACACAAAATTCATAAGACCCTTCAAAAGCATCCACCTCAACCACTTTATATGAAGAAGCAAGTTATACAACAAACTTTGATGAAGTTGATTATGAACAACCAACGAATTCAAACGAAATGAATTTTTTTTATGGAAAAGGTTATGAACTTTTGAAAAAACTTGGATATAGTGGAAAAGGATGTGGTGCTAGAGAACAAGGTATCCATGTTCCTATAGTGCCTCACACACAAGAAAAGACTAGTGGTCTTGGTTATCTTCCCTTGAAAGAAATGAACAAGCCTTCACTTAATGTCAACACTATTACAGAAGATTCTTCTAAGCCAACTTTAACACTAGTACATCCTGAATTGATAGAAACTATGGTCTTGATTGTTTTCCTTCAAAATAAATGAAAGAAACAATGAAATCCTTGCTTAAAATCAATGTCATCACACAAAACACTTACGATTCAAATTCCATAGATTTTACACCCTCCTATAAAGGAGAGTACAAAATTTCACAATCTAAAGAGTCATGTGTAAGTATGACATCTAATACTAAGCAAGAGATATCTTTGTCACAAAATAAAGGAACATCTTCTACCATTGATCAAGAGGGTATCTTTTCGAGAGTCCTCCAAGATTTTTTGATAGCTCTCCCTCCAAGAACATGAAAAAAATTTACTACAAGAATTCATTTTGTGTGTATCGTAGAGTTCATGGTCATTCTACTAATGAATGTAAATCTTTGAGTAAAACAATTCAACATCTTAAGGAGTGTGGTGCTCTTCCTTATGTTGAGGCACCTAATTCATCTAATTGATATTGATTTTCACTTTAGCATGTTTCTCATCAATCATCTCGGCTCATCCTTGTCCTACAATAAGTGGGGGAAAGGGGCTAAGTAGCCTTGTCCTCATAAATCACTTTTCCTTGTCTCTTTTGGCTAGTTGACCCTCCTTCCATATATTTATAGGAGCAAGCTTGGGATGTGGACGACATTCCTTAAGTTGGTTCGCATGTGACATACTTATCCATGATGTACCTTTATTTGGAAACATATGACTTGGCATAGGGCTTTCCAAATAAGCTATCATGTCTTCTACCTTAAAGCAACTTCTCACAGTAATGGTGTTAGTAGACACTTTAAAGTGGGGGCATACATTGACACTCGTGTTTCACTATGTGATTTTCTTTATTCTTGTGATGCGTCCTTTTCTTGGTGGTGTCATTGGGTTTGATTTCCTCTGAGAGCATGATATTTCTTTGACTTGTCCTCTCTTGGAAACATTAGGCACGATTTTCCCTAAGAAGAGACCTTACATGAACTAAGAAAAATCCCTTTGAATGTACCTTACACTATTTTGCATTTACAACATCAATTATATGGCCACCTTGCATAATACATTTTTCTTTCCTGTAGAGCCATCTTGTTTGTTCATGAGTTTCAAGCATATGAAGCTTTGCTTGCCTCATGAAGCTCGAAGTTCATTATTATGTGGCACCTTGACAAAGTTATCAGGATTTATAGCTTTGGTATGGTTAACGTATGATGAGAATCCTAAAAATGGGCATGAATCTCTCATTATATATAGTGGGAAGCCGATATAGAGGCATGACTTTCTCACTAAGCCACCCTTTGGATACTCACCCTAGAGACAACCTAAAGTTCCATTTCCTTACAGTGAGTGTGCATTTTTGGAAAAATAGCTTAGATCTAATCCACGTCGTGTTGGACAAACGGTCGAGGCTTTATCCATCTCTTTTCATGTTTGCTTGTTTTTGTTTTCCTTTCTTTTAGTCATTGACATTGGATGTTTGTACATCTTGATGCTACATATCATACACGTTGTGTGTTCCCTTTTGTGTTTATGTCAATTTGATGTAGGATCTTGGATCATTGGGGCTTGACTAATCCCTTGATCTTTGTCATCCTAGACAATTCACATCGATACACTTGGACCCCTCTTGAATGTCTACTTTAGTGTGAGTTTGAAGCAAGTTCCTCCTCTCACTAAAGTCGAGGCTAAATGTGGCAACAAAAAAAGTATCCCTTTACATTTTCACACCTAATTTTGGAATGATTGATATTGAAATGGACCTAATTTTTCCTTGATCTAGTGTTGTAATGTGTTTTCCACATTCACATTGGATTTAGGGCTCTTTTAAGCTAAATAGACTTAATTTTGTTGTAATTTAATGTTGTAAAGTGTATTTATTTACACCTTCACATTAAGGGCCCTTGTAAACCAAATGGTGCCTTATTTAGTGTGTTGTAAAGTGTATCCTAACATTTTCACACTAATCTTGGGTTTCATTAATAAATTGGGCTTCTTTATGCCTTAATTGGCCTCATTTTGCATCCACGATCCTTAATTAATGCATCTTTCCAAGGATAATTCCGACACATATGTAATCGCCCATCATAATTCAATGATTTTGGATTGTATGACCCAAATTTAGTGATCTAGGACTCATACGCCACTTGGGTGTATGAGTCTCACTTAGGTTTCGAGGCCCTGATTTGGATTTCACATCAATCTAAGCATTTCTTGAAAAATGTGTCCCAAAGCCTAGCCTAATGGGACTCATACACCACTTATTTCATATAAGTCCCATGTGGCTTAAAATTAAATTAAATTCAAATTCTTGGTGGGATTTTATTCTCCTAGATTTGATGTCAGCTTGTAGTGTTGTAATTTCGAGAAATTTGGCATAAACAAGTATAAATACAAGGTTATTTCACTCATTTTCACCTAAGACTTTCAAGAGATCATTCCTAATAGAAATTTTGTGATCACAAGAGTTTACAAGAGTATTCAAGAGAATTTCTAAGGCATTCAAGGGCATATTTCTTCATCATTTGTTGCAACAATTCAAGATCCATCATCATGTCAAAGAGATAGTGCATCAAGCATGTTGTTGAGCTAGTGTTGTGATGTAGCATTCAAGATCCAAGTTAAGAATTCCACATCTAATTTAAGATAAAGATCTACATTATTCATGGTCACTTCAGGTTAGATTGTAGATTTACATTTCAAGACATCATTCAAGGTATCATTGTTTCATGTTTCATGTCTCATTTCATTCATATTTCATTTCTCATCAAGGTTTGATTACCTAAACAAGATTTTACTAAGGAAAACCCCCATTCCCTAACAAAAAAACACTTTTTCTCTCTCTTTGTGCAATTGTAGTTTTGTAGGTTGAAGAAAAAGTGGATATGAAGCCTTCAAAAGTATCAAGATTGCAAAGTTGTAAAAGTTGCAAAAGTTGTCAAGGCTCACAAGAACACAGATCCAAAGCAAGATATCCAACCTATCTACATGAAACCAGTGGGAAAAGGATTATTTGATCCATCTTTAGAGGTTCACAAAGTTTTTCTTTAGAATTCTGCTCTTGGGACACTTTGCGACAAAACAAGACCGATATGCCACTTGTGGTGTATGAGTCCCAGTATACCTATTTTTGGGTATTTTTTGTAGATCCTGATTCTATAGTTCCAAATTCTTGTTTCCACTTAGAAACCCTAGTTTGGGATTGATACACCCAGACTAGTGTATGAGCCCAGTGGACATTAAACAACAAGATTTCAGGATTTTGAAGCTTTTTCTCACCTCATTCTTCTTCCAGGTTTACTTCTATACTTTCTCAGTCTTTTATTTTGTATTTTTGTTTCATTTCCTAGGTCATTTAGTTAGGTTTTGCATGGTACTTTGCATATTACATTCATTTCTTATCTTTCCAAGCCCTAGCTTGGTGGTGAACCCCTTTTTACCCTTTGATCAAACCCTAGGACAACCTTTAATAGATCTCTTTCCCTCATTCCATCGTTGGATTGAGATCTCTAGGGTTTCCTTGAATGAAACAAGATAGTGAAATAGGTGGAGCCCTATCTCTTCAAGGATAGAAACCCGCTTCCCCTATTTTCGTTGTTTTAGACATAAATATTCTTGGTTTGTTTAGTGTAAGCAATTTTATGTACATATATGTATATGTATACATGTAGATATATGTATATGTATATATACATATATATAAATGTATACATATATACATTTATATATGTATATATACATAATATTGTTGGTTGTTTCGATGCCATAGATAAATTTGGGGGTGTTCTCTTTTTCATAGGTTCTACTTCATTGATTCAATCAGGTAAATATGATATTATATATGTTATAGAATTATGTTTTTTTTTTCTTCAATTTAGTCATATAAATATTGTTGTTTTGTTCATGTGTCACTCCATGTGACCATCAAAAATTGGATGTGCATGTTTCGATACGTATTTCTTATGCAAAAACTAGGCAGTTTTTTGAAAACCTCAATATTGTTAAACTATGTTACAACAGTCATCCAATTCTCTCTTAATGGTAGATTGCAACATAGTTTAACACAAACAAAATTTTGAAAACCATGTCTAGCTATTAATACCACCTTAAAGGAAGGTATAGAATCATGTCAAAAATGATTGAACTATTGTTGGCACTGCAATTACATGGCTATATGGTGCAATTATAATGCTTATGTTTGGGATGACAGACACATGTGACATGGATGAAATGATTTTGGTAATTGTTGCATTGAAATAATGAATTAGGGAGACTTGATTTTTTGAACACTCTTCTAATGGAAACCTATGTTGCACTTGTCCACAAGTCCATTTTATTCATGAAGTGAACATTGCATATGCAACCATTAAATTCCTTTGTAAAACTAGTCCCCTAAATACATGTAACAAAGTAGAATTGATGATTATTGTTCTATGGTAATACATGTAGAATTGATCATTATTGTTCAATCATAATATTGCACAATGTGACATGGATGAATGGACATTGGTAATTGTTACATTTAGTAATGGTAATGCATGTTGTAACAAAGTCCAACTATTGATTATTGTTCTATGGTAATACATGTTGATATATGCAATGATCATTAAACACGACTATACAAAAGAATTGCAAGGGGCGGTGAGAGATTAATGTGAGGTAGTGGAGTGAAAGGGTGGCCAACTTATACTCTTCAATGGTTCCATAGATAATTTTTGGGGTGGTTGAATTGTAGACCTTAATCATGGAACCATCAAAACAATTTTAACTTCCATCCATAAAAATATTAAAAATAATTTGCAGTGTGAAAGTTTGTGCAATGATAACTGCACAAATAGAAGTATTATTTGTTCAAGATATACATGATGTCCATGGATCAAAACATCCATGGTAAATCACATATATCTTGAATAGATATACTTATTTCATATGTCTATCACTGTTTGATGAACACGCAATAGTTGTAGGATTGAATTGATGTAGAAGAACCTATAAAAAAGAGAACACCCCCAAATTAATCAATGGCAACTAAAAAAGATACAATTGTTGCAGGACTAAATTGATGAAGCATAAACTATGCAAAAAGAGAGCACCCCAAAATTAATCAATGGAACCTAAGAAAGCTACAATAGTTGCATGATTGAATTGATGTATTAGAATCTATAAAAAAAGAGAACACCCCCAAATTAATCGATGACACCGAAAAAAGATACAATTGTTGCAGGGCTAAATTGATGAAGCATAAACTATGCAAAAAGAGAACACCCCCAAATTAATCAATGGAACCTAAGAAAGCTACAATAGTTGCATGATTGAATTGATGTAGAAGAACCTATAAAAAATAGAAAATCCCCAAATTAATCAATGACACCTAAAAAAGATACAATTATTGTAGGACTGAATTGATGAAGCATAAACTATGCAAAAAGAGAACACCCCCAAATTAATAAATGGCACCTAAGAAAGCTACAATTGTTGCATGAATGAATTGTTGAAGCATAACCTATGAAAAAAGATAACACCCCAATCAATGACACCTAAGAAAGGTACAATCTAGTTGCATGATTGAATTGATGTAGCATAACCTATAAAAAAGATAACACTCCCAAATTAATCAATGAAACCTAAGAAAGCTACAATAGTTGCATGATTGAGTTGATGAAGGATAACCTATGCAAAAGAGAACACCCCCAAATTAATCCATGGTACCTAAGCAAGCTACAATAGTTGCATTAGTGAATTGATGTTGTAGAACCTATGCAAAAGAGAACACCACAAAATTAATCAGTGGCACCATAAAAAGGATATACTTTCAAAACACTTACACTTGTTTGGTTGTCATTCGGTACTTGTTTTTTTGAATTTGTATACGATTAAATGTAAATTTAATATTTGATTTGTGTTTGATCTCATTGTGCTTTTTTATGCAAGATTTTTTCTAACTTGTGAAGGACTGGTCGGTGTACCATTGGAAAATTAATCAATGGCACCTAAGAAAGCTACGATAGTTGGAGGACTGAATTGATGAAGTAGAACTTGTGCGAAGGAGAACACCCCCAAATTAATCAATGGTAGCAATCCCAAATTTATCTAAGGAACCTAAAAAAGCTATGTATGTTGCATTACTGAATTGATGCAATTATTGCACCTAAGAAAGCTACAATAGTTGCATGACTGAATAACATGAAGCAAAAACTATGAAAAAGATGACAACCCCAAATTAATCAATGGTACCAAAAAAGCTACAATAGTTACTGAATTGATGAAGCAAAACCTATGAAAACCTAATACCCCCAAATTTATCAATAACACCTACAAAAGGTTGCATAGTTGATGATTGAATTCATGAAGCATAACCTATGAAAAACCTAACACCCCCCAAATTGTAAATGACACCCAAAAATGGTAGAATAGATGACGAAGGAATTGATGAAGTGGAACTTATGAACAAGATAACAACCCCAAAATTATCTACGTTACCTAAAAAAGCTACAATAAATGCATGACTTAATTGATGAAGAACCTATGAAAAATAGAACACCCCCAATTATTTCTAAGGCACCAAAAAAGGATACACTAATTGCATGAATGAATTGATGAATCATAACCTATGCAAAAGAGTACACCCCCAGATCTACAATAGTTGCATGACCGAATTTATTAAGTAGAAGCTATGAAAAAGATAACACCCTCAAATTAATCAATGACACCTAGAAAAGCTATAAAAATTGCATTACTGAATTGATGAAGCAACCCCTATGAAAAACCTAACACCCCCAAATTTATCAATGCCACCTAAAAAGCTACAATAGTTGCATTACTAAATAACATTAATCCAAACCAAAGATTCCTTGGGTATGTGCAGGATCATCATGGAAAAAACAGGCCCTTAAGTGGCAAAAAATTCAAAAAAATCAAAGTTAGGGAACTTGATGTAAAAATTTGAATAAGTTATCTATATTATTTCAAAAATATGTAAGACTAGGATTTGTAGCAAATTGAATTTAGTTTCTAAACTAATAGGTTTTTTTTTTTTTTTTAAATCTATTTGGTGAAAATTTGAAATTTCAATCCAGTACTAGTACTTAAATTTCAGGCAAAAAATAAGAAGTAGGTATCTGTCTGACCACCCTAACCACAATAAAATGATAATAATTTTTTATAATTTTTTAGATATAAGTAGAGGAATCATGTATGGATGTGATGCATTTTATTTTGTAATTTTTTTCCAAGTAAATAATTAATTATGATTTTTTTATTACAACTTTTAAAAAATATAAAAACTCATATGTCTGACCACCTTAACTTGGTCAAAACTTCATGAAATTCAATTTTTATTTTTTTAATCCTATATTATACAAAGCATAGAATGTGACACATGTTTTGGATTCAAAAAATGTGATACCATTTGAAAGCTATAGATGTTTTTCAACGAGCCTATCAATCAGGACTTTACTCGTAATTCAAATAAAAAATTAATAATAATTATTTATTAAATTCAAAGTAAGCATAATTTATATTGGTGGAAAGCTGAGAATCTTCTTTAAAAACCATTTTCGTTTCATCAATTTTGGGTTAAAAAAAAGTCGTCAACCACATGGGCCATCATATCACTTACATATTGCCACTTTTTGGCCCGTCATGATCCTGCACATACCCCCTTATGATGAATTATAACCCACATTAATCAATGAAACCTAAAAAAATATAATACCCTGAAATTAATCAATGGAACCTAAAAAAGATAATGCAAAAGAGAACAACCCCAAAGTTATCAAAGGCACCAAAATAGCCAACAATTGTTGTGCATGACTGATTATATGAATGACACCTAAAAAAGCTACAATACTTGCATTACTGAATTGATAAAGCAACACATATGAAAAACCTAACACCCCAAAATTTATCCAAGGCACCAAAAAAGGTTACAGCCCCAAATTTATCAATGGCACCTAAAAAAGCTAGTACAATTACATGACTGAATAGATCAAGCAAAAATAATGAAAAAGAGAACCACATCTCATATCTTAAAAGGCATGTACAACATAAACATACTCAGGCACAACAAAATGGAGAACACACTTACATTTTATAGTAGGGAAACACAACTATTTAACTATGACTGTAATGATTGCAATATAAACCATATGGAAACACAACTGCTAACCTATGACTATAATGGTTGTAATGAAGAACAATATAAATCTTACGAATGAAATAGTAAGAGTTTAACATATCTCACATCTTTTGTCCATGACTAAATTGATGAAGCACAACCCATGAAAAAGATAACACTCCAAAATTTATCTATGGCACAAAAAAAACCTACATGTTTTAAGTCACTAAATAGATGAAGCAAAACCTAATAAAAAGACAAAGCCACATTTTTTTTTTTGGTTTATGAAATAGAAAACACACCATAATATTTGCTACGACATTGAAGAAAATCTAAGTGAATGATAATGCAGAACCTATGAGAATACAATAACTAGAGTGAATGATAATGCAGAACCAATTGAGAAAAGAACACCCAAGATTTATATTCAACCTAAACGGAAAGACCATAGTGAAATAAAATAGAAAAATTACTCTAAACCCCAGATTTATCTATGGCACCAAAACAACCAACAATATTATTTGAAACTGTAATGAAAAAAAACAACCCCAGATTTATCTATGGCACCAAAACAACCAACGATATTATTTGTTACTATAATGAAAATAAAAACAACCCTAGATTTATCTATGGCACCGAAACCACCAACAATATTATTTGTTATTGTAATGACAAAAAAAATAACCCCATTTATAAAGAGAGCGATGCTTGAACAAAAGATTAATTTCCATAGACTTAGTGTGTTTATGAACACAGATTCCATAGTGTTCATAAACACGAAAGCTTCATACCAAAAAATATGAATTCTATAATATAGAAAAGACAATAAAACAAATACAAACACATTAAACAAGCGAAAACTGAATAATGGCAAGACCTTACTAAGCTTGCTCAACTGGTTCAAATGGACTTATGCAGGTCAAATGGAGCTTATTCATGAGCACACAACCACTTTCATGCAGGTTCACCTACATGGAAACCTTTTAAATCTTCTTCAAGAAGTTAGGAAAATGCAATAACACATAGGCTCATTCACGCTAGTTCACCTGCATGGCGCTGACAAATGCGAGACATTGCATGGAAGAAGTTGAGTTGGGTTTGACGTTTGAATACTATTGCCTGCCTGAATCACTACAGGAGTCTGAGCGTGTCATGTTGTGGTTGCTGGTCCAAACTTGCAGAGACCTCAAGCGAGGACCTCCCGACATCGAAGTGAAGCAAATTCGAGAAGTTGGTAGATTGAAAGGCTCTAAAGTTGGCGAGTTGTGTGAGGCACTAGGAGCATTTAATGCAGGTTGGCTCGAAGTTTACGCGGGATGTTGTGGAGCTAGTAAGAGACGACATGCATTAAACATGACTGTACACAAGAATAGTAAGGGGCGACGAGAGATTAATGCGACGAAGTGGAGTGTAAGGGTGGTGGAGTGACAGTTGATAATGTGGCAAGGCAATCCACTTTGGACGTCGTGCCACACACCAACTGGCATTCCAATCAAGCACATTTTGATCGCATGGTCTTTTTCGGCTTTTTGTAGATCAACTAATCACATCGTCCCACGTGTCAAATTAAATGAAAAATTTAAAAAATATATATATATATATTTTTATTGTTTATTAACATGCTTTTAATCTCCCGATATTGCAATAAAAATTTATTGGTCCACATGACACTCCACATGAACCGTCGAAAATTAGATGCACACGTTCCCACTCCTCTCCCCTAGATTTTGCCCATACTCACTAACACCCATCACTATCCAGGCAATTACAAAATAGATTCAGCATTCAAACTGCAATCTTGTTCTGATCTCATCCTACTATGACAACACACCTTACATAATTGGATTCATTAGGTTGCCTGTGTCAATAATTAAGCTTTTTTCCTCGTTGTTGGTGGCCATGACTCATGAGTGACAAAAGAAGTTGTCTTTTCGACTTCATCAAATTCCTAATACCTAATCATGTAGCTTAAAAGCCAAATTAAGTGAGAAGGTAGGCTTGATATGATATAATAATACCTAATAAAAGACAATGAAATGAATGGATGGTATATTAAGAGGCATCTGGTATGATATAATAATACTTTGTTGTTTGGACAGGATTAATCATTATACTGATCTGCTTTGATGATAATGAGGGTTTATTTTCTTCTGTGTTATCTATATTTTCTTTAATGGGTATGGTATAATTTGTATCTGGTCTATGGAGGATAAGATGGTTCAGAAGCGTTGTAGAGACTCAGATGACAATGTCCCAATGCAAAATAAGTTAATATGCATTAAGCAGACAGAGTTTGATTCCTTGTCAAGTCCAGATAACATAGATGCAGAGAAAGAGTCTGGCAATGGAGGCTACTGTAATTTGTTTGACTCAGATGTTAGAGAGCAGAGTTTAGTGTTCCAGGAGGATTGTGTGTCTGAGCTAATGAGACATCTCAAGGAAGAAATTGAGATGTGCAATGAAGCTGACAATAATAGACAGTCCTCAGTTGAATCTAATGATGTCCATTCCAAATTATGGGAGATGGGCTTTCAATCTGCAACTCATGAAATGGAGGATACATGCAAGGGCATGGATTCTTTTGCTCTGCAAACTGAGCTTACAGATTTTATCCTCTTGAAGGAGATTGAGTTTATGGGTAATGAATATAATGAAATAGACAATGACATGGCTTCGTCATTTAGAGTTGAAGATTACAGTTATAAGCTGGATATGGTGTCTGATAACTTGTATTCAGAATTTTTGACTGGAGATGAACTCTGGCAGTTCGATGATGAAGTACAATGGAGTGGTATGCAACGTGAAGGAGCAGAGCTTGAGCAGAAACTTGGCGAATCAGAGATGCCCAGTTTAGGTATAGGTATTGAAATTGAGCATCCTGAAGACTAATTTAAGAAACTGCGTGTAGTACTGTTATGAGATTTTAAGTTAAATTGTATCTATAATATTATTGGATACTATGGAATGACTAATATCAAGAAAATGTTTTATGATCACTGAATATTTATCAGTACACCAAACTTATATTGCTATAAATTTCTAGGTTGTGTATACACATATGTAAATTTTGTTCTACATTTTTATTGATTCCTTCTCACCTGCTATAGCAGGTTAGTAATGCTTTTGATGCTTTCAATTCATCCTCCCCTGGAGACTGATCGTCGAGTTTTATTTTTATCCAGTACTAATGTGATTTCAATGCTTTTCATAGCCCCAGAAATAGGTGGTATTTTTTTGCGCAAAAAGTAGATGCATAAAAACATTTCAAGCTATTCGTATGTTTGTGCATTATTACTAGTATTATACAAAGATAGAGATGAAAAAGAAAGAATTTTTTAACAGAATTTGTTTTTTATTCATCTATATGTGGTACATAGCATACCTTTGAGAAAGACGTGATTATTTATCTTGCAGCTAGTGATTGCTTATAATTGTTCTATTTCATACCTAAACTCTGTTACAAAAGATATGCATATATGGTTTACAAAGACACATGTTATGGTAACCAAAACTTACTACGAAGTTGTACTTTGAATTATCTCATCCTCACATGGAAGTTGTTGGTATAGGCTTGGATAGATTGGTCACGTCTTGATGTGGTAACCAAAAATTACTACGAAGTTTGAACTTAAATTATCCATCTTCACATGGAAGTTGTTGGTATAGGCTTGGATAGATTGGTCATGTCTCGATGTACCCACTATATATAGTAGTAAACATGTCTTTATGATACAACTCATCGTTGAAGACTTCTAAGAATTATTTCTTGGTTTAATTTTAACTACATTCTAGTCTCCCTCCAAACTGCATGAGATTGCCACCACTTCTTGACAAGAAGGGAAATCTCAATGTTTTTTTCATTTGGTGAGACCATTCATAGAAAAAAGATTCAATCTTGTGATAGTTATCTATAGAATTTGTGTCAATCCTACCCTTGAATACTAGTACATCTATGTTTACCTAAAAGTTAGGGTGATTTGACAACCAAAGGCTTTACTTAATTATGGGTCTAATACAACTAACCATTCAAGAACCTTTGCAAATAGGTTGAATATAAATTAATTAGTTGGTCTATCAATGCTTCTTCAATCCCACTCTTGATCATCATGTGTATCTCCTCCTGTGTTGGTTTTCCCATCTTAGAATAGCTCAACAAGTAGTTTGATGGATCTTGGGGTTTGAAGCTGAGGCTTAAGTACCCCAACCACATATGAAAGGGCATGCAATATTTAGACAAAATCCCTCAAATAGCTCTAATTTGGGGTCTAGGGTTTGAATTCTAGCAAAAAATCTCTAGATGAGAATCTAGATGGATATGGCACACTCTTAAGAAAGAGTTATGTTTATTTAAATTCTTCTACTAAATTTTCTATTGATTGTTCTAAATCATCCCTAAACTATATTGTAGAGATACATATATATAGTTTAGAAATATTCATTCCACGAAAGCCAAAAGTGACTAAAAAATTGAACCATTTCTTTGGAAAGTGGAATTTTTTATTTGATTAGCTTCTCTTTACTTAGTGGTTGTGGAGTGCAATTAATTATTAGAGTGTTCTTAATGAGTTGGTTAATAACTTGACATATTATAAGCCTCATAGATACCAACTTGGTTGTTACATTGACTATATTCTATCTAAATATTATAGAATGACACAATATGATATGGTAACTATACTTGTGAATTGGATGTTGTGGTCAAGATAGAATGTGAATGGAGCCTTGTTGGAGCTATGATAGAAATGATAGGTTGATTTGTTGAGGCATGTTTGTTGTATTAGTATTTATCCTTCTACAATGTGTATTATATTGTTGTTGGAGTATATACAACACTTTCTCAAGAGTGGCTATGGATCTTTGCATTCCCTAGAGCATTTGATAAATACTCTATACTATATACCTAAGAAGCAGCCCCAAAATCCTAGCAAGCCATGAGAATGGCCAAGGTGTTACCACAAGTACCTAGTCTAGTGAATTCTCCTAGATCATTTTTTTCTAACACTCAATAAAGTTTAATGCTTTTATTTTTTATTGATAACATGTGTTGGTAAATCAACAAGCTTTTCTTAAAAATCAATAAATTTATCTATATTTTAAAATAAGCAATTATTTATCACTTTTGTACAATGTGTGAATAAAGTGATTGATAGAGTGGAAAACTTTATAAAAAAACTAATTATAGGGGAAAATGTAAACTAAATATTTTTTTAAAAAATGGGCATCCAATTATATAAAAATGAAAAGTTTCTTTATTTGGGAGTCCTGGGCCGTAGAAAATATTTATTTGTAACATATACATGTTATGGTTTTAATAAATACCCGTTTAAATTGGATATCCATTCAAGCAAAAAAATGTTCCTATATTTTCTCATAGACATGAAAAATATGTTTTGATAGTGACTTAGTGAATGTGGCAATGGATATTTGGCCTATTAGTCTAAGATAAATCTCTTGGAAACACCATGTTAATCCTACCTCTTCCTTGCACAACTATCTATAATTAGATAAAAACATATTTATATATTTTTACAATATCTTAAATACCTATAGTTTTGATTGTTTTAATGTAAATTTATAGGGTTTTAAGGTAAAATATAGTGATTATGGTTTAATTGAATTTATACATGTAGCTTATATGGTTTAGGATTCATTTTAAATATATAGGGATTAAGGGTTTATTTTAATCAAGTATATTTTTTGTTTGATTGTAGTTGAAATGGACCCTAATGTGTATGAATTTATGATGGATTGAACTAAAAATAAAAAACCTCCAAATGAACCCATAAATCAACCTAGAAACCTACTTGCCTCTCAAACTGATGAACAAAGATTGAGAGGGGGGATTTCAAAAAAATAAAATACATTACAACCCAAAAAATGAATTTTATCCTAATCTTCATTCTCTCATCTACATAGGTTTTCCACTTCTATACAAGTGGTTATATGTTCTATTCAACTAATATTTTTAGATCACAATTATTTTTTATGAATGGAGAGCAATGAGGAGGTGATTTTATTCAACTAAATTGTCATTCAAAGAAATAAATGACCTATGGATTACAAAACAAACTTTAGTGTGTCGTATTTCATCAAACCTATTATGTCTTGTTTTCAAATAATTTATATATGTGGAGAAAATTTTCATTTCCTATTTCTAGTAAGCAAATATTTTTGGAGGCTAGTCTCACAAGCCTCAAAATTTTGAAAGGAAAGAAGTTTAAGTGTTGGAAAGTTCTATTTTTTAGTAATTTTGTGTGTGTAGGATCACCAAAAGTGCAACAAGGCTAAGGTATAATGTTTACTCTATTGGAATGTTATAATTTTTTCCAAGTTTGTGAGTTTGTGTACTCCTTGGAATTGTGACAAGTTTGTAGGTTTTCTAGTTTACTAAAAGTGTAAAAGTGTGACAAGTTTACAAGTTCATCAGTTCACCAAAAGTACAAAAGTGAAAAAAGTTCTTAGGCTCACTAGTTCATCAAAAGTGCAAAAGTGCAACAAGGTTCATGGGTTCACTACTTCATTGGAAGTACAAAAGTGTGACAAGGTTTGCACATTCAACAATTCCCCAAAAGTGTGAACATGCATGTTACAAGGTTCATAGGTTTTCTAGTTCACCAAATTTTTTAAAGTATTACAAGGTTTGTGGCTTTGCTATTTTTCTAAAAGATATATATAGTTCATAAAGGGTTGAATGTTCCAAAAAAGGAGGTGTTAGAAATTTTTTAAGTTTTTGAACTTACCAAAGTGTGAGAAATTTATAAAAGGGGAAAATGACTGACGGTATAGTAAAGGATAATTCAAACTCAAGAAGAAAAATGAAAATTCAAAATTTAAGAAAGAAAAGGGATATGACCAATAACAACTACATCTACCCCAATATGCATCCCCTATTTGTTTGGAAATCAGTTAAATTGGTTGAAGATTTGCAAGATCTAAGCCACTCTTTTGGGAAAGATTCATTATTAGCTCTATATATTTTAGTCATTTAAAGCATTGAATAAATTCATTCAAGGATCTATCTTTTATTTGGCACCAAAAAACCCTTACAAAAATGATTCAATGCACTTATGTTCAAGAAATTAAATTTGAGAGTGAAAAAAAATTGGTTTGTTGGAGATCAGAGGATGAAAACCCTTTGATTTAAGGATAAAAGCATGAAACCCCTTTGGTTTAAGGATAAAAGGATGGAACCCCTTTGGTTTTATATGATATTCTCACTCAGAGGTTATAATCAAAATTTTAGAGTTGTAAGTTTTAGTTGCTTCAAGTTTATGTAATTTGTAGAATTTATTTGTATTATTGATTTAAGTGTTATTATTTCTATTTATTGTTGTTGTTCTTTATATTTTTTGTAGTATATTTTGGTGTATTTTATATTTCATTAAAAATAAGAAAAGGTTATGGAATTTTTATTTCTTTGTTGGCTTCATTTGTTAATTAAGGTTATCCATTTTAATGTAAAATTGTGAATCCATCTAGGTTTTGTTATATATAGTTAAAATTTATAAATCTAAAATTTAAAAGTATTTTTTAGGGTTATTATAATGGTATTGTAGCTAAAAATATATCATCTTGCAAGATATTTGATTATTGGTGTTTCCCAATGATAGAGAAAGTAGATATCTAAGATGAGAGGAAGAAAAAATATAAATAGAATGATCAAGCATAGGAGGCTTAATACTAGAAAGAGTTATGGTGGAAGATAACATTTCCTATTATGCTAAGTATTAAATATTTATAAAAAAGAACAAAGATGCAATTCCTTTATCATATTTCATGAATATAAAAAAGGCTAGAGACATAACTAGATAGAAGAACTAGGATGAAATACTAGAGAGACAATAGGAAGAATATTTTGATAGAATTTTCAAGGAATGTTAGAATTGAAAAAGTTAATAAGTAGTGAGAATAAAAAATAATATTCTTGACTGAGAAATTCCGCTTAACACAAGAAAATAAGATGATACCAAAACTAAGCTCAAAATAATAAAATAATCCTCATGCAAAGAGCCTTCAAAATTAAGCTACAAATTATGCCAATATAAATATAAAATGGTATTGAAGAATAAAATCCAAAAAAATAATCATGGAACTAGAAAAAGTAATGAGTACACTAAGGGTTAGTGCAGAAAGATGGGGGACCAAATATTGGCCACAACCAATTTTTGGTCCATCTAGGATAGAACACAAGAATTCTATAGCACACTCACATCATAATGTGTGTGTGTGTGTGTTATATTGTGAGTGCACTATGATACACTCACATTTATAAGAAAAGAAAAATACAAGCCTCACTCTTCCTCTATTGTTAGGAATAGGATTGTAGAGAAATATATATAAATAAAATTTTACTATTTAAATATTTTCCCTCATAAAATGGATGGTCCCCTCAAATCCCAAGGGGGTAAACCCCCCTTCAACCCTCCAAAATGAAGTGGGATCTATACATAGTTGTGAAAACACCAAAAAAAAACACTTTTAACAAGATCATACTCCATTATCAACACTCTATATAGTAATTACTCTATTTTACAAGGCAAGACCCCCACAACCCTCATTAGGAACTAGGATCTTGTATAGTTGAATAAAAACCTCTAAATCAAGAAGATAATTAGGCTTCATTACTAGAGCTACCTCCCTATCTCTATCTATATCTCTCCCTCTACCTCTCTCTATCTCTTTATCTATTTCCTACCCTCTCTTTATCTTAATTTATACCTTTATCTTCCACTCTTCATCTCTATCTCTAGATACATATCCCTCTCTCTATTCTTCCCTATCCCTCTTCCTAGACCTCTAGATATCTATATCTATATTTTCCTCTATATATCTCTACCCCTATCTCTATATGCCCATATTTATGAATTCTATCTTTCCATCTATCTACATTTCTCTCTATATATCACTCTCTCTCTCTCCCTCTCTACCTATCTTTGTCTCTTTCCATTACTATACCTCTACATCACTCTCCCCCTTTCACTTCTCCCCTCTATCTTTGAACCAAAGTTAAATATCTATCTCTAGATTCTCTCCCTCTCCCTCCCTCCATTTATCTATATATCTCTCTCTCTCATACACACACACACACACACACACTATTTATTTCTCTCTTCCCATCTCTCTCTCCCACTCTCCTTCTCTCTGTATCTCTCTCTCCATCTCTACCTATCTCTCTATCTACCTATCTCTATCCCTTTCTCTTTCCCACTCTATCTTTCCCAAGTTATATATCTCTATATATCTCTCCCTCTCTCTTCCTCTTTCTACAACTATTTCTCCTTCTCTTAATCCATCTCTCCCTATTCCTCTCATTTCTATATCTCTCAACTTATCCTCTCTCTATTTATCTCACTCCCTCTCTCCCCCTCTCTATATATAAATATATATTTCTACCACTCTCTATTTATATCTCTTGTATCTCTCTCACTCATACACGCACTCCTTATTCTTCCTCTTTGTATCTCTCTCCCTCTTTTTCTTTCTCTCTTTCTATAGATCTCTTTGTTGCAAGTATGAAGGTGTTGTCATTGATGTCAACAAGCTTGTGTTGTCATTGGTGACAGTTTGATAGTTTTGCAGTGGTTGAGAGAGATTATTTCTTTGATTAGTTGCATTAAGTTGTAATTAGTTAAGTTACTAATTTTTGGCCTCCTGCAATGATCTTAACAACTAAGCCTTTATAGCCATGATTTAGAGATTGGACATCTAACTTGAATAGCCATTTCAATCATCATGAAGGTGCATTTAACTTGTCAACCCAGGGACGTGAACTTGAAATGGGTCAACACAGTATGTGCACTAGGGGCTCAAAGTAGCCATTCCATTCTATAGCTAAGGAACACACAATACTAAAAGTAAATTGCTTGAAAAGGAATGAAACAAATGTTGAACATCAATTAATGACTATGCGAAGCTAAATTCATAACAAGAATAAAAATATGAGCAACAAATAGGACTCTGCTCTATCTACTTGGATTGTAGGAATAGTCGATGCCAGATTTCTAAGTACTAAACAACAAGTAATACTAAACTAATGCTAAACTAAGAAGACAGATTACTCACCAAGTGGGCCCCTTGGTTAAGTATCCTCTAAAACTAATGAAAACTTAAATGCTCGAACTCATAACTTTATTTTATTCACTATGAATCATGAGTACAAAAGAGTAATGTATTTGTATTACTGAAAACTAGAGATTGCAAGTACAATATCAAATTGTGCAACCTCCTGAATAAGTAGCATTAGATCATTATTTATACTAACAACTAAATGAGGCAATCAACTCCATGACTAGGAGGATGCCATTTAGGAAAACAAAGGAAATGGAGCAATAGCGGTTACGCGTGCATGAAATTTGGTTAGACATGCAGGTCCAAATGTAGATTCAGCTCAACAGTAAGGCTCATGCATGCTCAATCATTAAATTACACTACAAGGTGGTTATGTTTAGTTGCATGAAGAATCTTCTACCATTAGCCTCCCTTGACTTGGAGCGATTCCTTTACTGGACGTTATGGTGCATGCCCAGCTGGCGGTGTCTTAGTATATTAAATCAGCATGGTAAAGTCAGTACGCATAATAAATGCACATCTATAACCACCTTAAGGAACATTCATTAACCATATGCAAAATTAATATAGTCCACATAATATACCAAATTTCATTAAAGCTTGCAGAGATAGGATTAAGTCCAATGTCAATGGTTTGAGGGAAACATTATGAAAATACAAACATTTAATATTAAATTCCATGACATCTATTAGCAAATAAACTATAGATTCTACCAAAAATTGGACCAAAAACTAGGCTCATCACTAATGTTAACCTCTAGTTCTACTTTTATAAGCTTCTATTTATGGTTTAGATGTCAAGGATATTGAGAAAATTAATAAAATAAGGAGACAGGGTGTTGCAGAGGTGTTTTGGTTTTGCTTAGCATTTCTTCTAGGTTGAAGATATGATTGTGTGGTTTGGATATGTTGGATTGAGGTGTCTAGAGTTTATATGTCTATAATTTTGGCTTAGATAGATCAATGGTCAAATTATGTTCACCAGTGTGTGAACTTGTTTTGTAGTGTTGCTTATAGAGGTGTCTAGGAGAAATGTTTTTGCTCCACATTTCTCCAAATTTGTTCTTTAGGTCTTGCAATTTTGAAGGTTTGTTTATGGTGTTGATCTCTTGTTTGTGTCAAGAGGATTTGTGGTTTGGTGCTCCAGAAGATGGATTTTAGAGTTACAGTGTTTGGCACTGTAGTCTAAGTGGTCAAGTTGTGTACATTCTAAAGGTGTGAATTATTGCGAAGGAGTTTGATGGATTTCAAGTTGATAGAGGAATATTCTAGATTATGATGAAGCATGGTGTGTGGTTTTCAAGTCATCTTTGGATCGGAGGAAGCGTGTAATTAAAATTTTAATGGTGTTTGCAAGGGTAACGACCGGCTTGGTTTTTACACTGAATTTGAAGATGTTTAAGTATTGATGAAGGTGTAACATGGCATATGAGAGTTAATTTGGGTCCCAATTAAATTTTGTATTGGTCCACTTTTGTTCCTATCCACCGCAGGAATGTTTAGTGCCAACCTATTTTGAATTTGTAAAGTGTAAAGTGAGTGTAGCCAACTTGAAGATGTTTTTCAAGTTGTGGATGGTATAAATGCAAGGTGAATTGATGCAAGATATGAAGGGTGGAATAGAGTTGAGTTTTGTGATGTGAAGTTTAGTGTAGAATTACAAATTGTAGTGTTAGCTATAATGCAAGGTTGTTGAATGTAATGAGCTGAGGTATCTTGATCTCTTGAAGGTTGTGAGTGTTGTTGGAACTGTTGTGGTGGAATCTCCGTTGCATTGAGATTGTGTTACTCTATGTAAAATTATTTCTTCTTTTCTTCTTTCTATTCTAGTAGTGAGCCTAGGCTATGATCCTTTCTAGACAATGTGTCCTATTATGGCAATCATCCTCTTTGTATCAATTTTGCAATTAAGTTTATATTGTGAGATAATCCTCATTTTGGTTTTTCCCTTCTATGGTTTTCCACATAAATCTAGTGTTCTCTTGTGGGTGGTGCTGATTTTTTTAGTTTCTATTATATGCTTTTCATGTTTAAACATTATAACAGATTAAAGTTTAATGAATGTATGTGGATCTAGTTACTATTGAGGGTTTTAATGCTTTAATTTGATACAACTGATTCATCCCCCTCTCAGTTATCTTGTTCATTCAATAATTGCTATCAAAGCAAGGTTCCTTGAAGAAAATATTAACTGCTTGAGGTAGATCCATGATGGCAAGCAAGAAGGATATCTCTATGTTTGATGGCATAGACTATGCATTCTAGAAAGTGAAGATGGAATGATATCTAATTTACCTTGGATTTGATGTCACTAATGCAATAAAGAATGTATATAGCATACCTATGAATGGATCAAGCACAAGTGATGCAGTCAAGTCCTATGAAACAAATGGTAATGTAAGGTTTGTTCTTTTGAGTAATCTTGCACATATAGAATTAGTGAAAGTTATGGATCTAAGAATTGCTAAAGAAGTTTGGGATAAGCTAGAAAGTATTTATGGAGATGAAAAGGTAAAACAAGCTAAGTTGCAAAATTTGAAGACACAATTAAATGATACTTTGTAAATGACCGAAGAATAAATAATTACAAGTTACATGTAGAGGGTTGATGAACTAGTAAGTGCTATGAGAGGTCTTGGTGCACAAGTCAAAGAACCTAAAGTGGTAAAGAAAATTCTCAGAACTCTTCCTGATTCTTATAGTGAAAAGGTTTATGTTATTGAGGAATTTGTAAATTTTAATACATACACTAGACATCAGTTTTTTTTTCACACTAACTTCATTTGAGATGAGGAAAATTGGTCCAAAAAAATGGTGCAAAAGTGGAGACTACATTCAAGACTAGAAAATCAGAAAAAGTTGAAGATTCAGATGGAGATGATGTTGATCATGTGGAACTAACTTTGTAAGAAGAATGAAAAAGAGAACTAGTAAGTACAAAGGTAAATTACATTTCAAATGTTTCAGTTGTGGAAATATAGGTCACTATGCTTTGAGATGTCCAAATAGAACTATGAACAATAAGAACAAGGAAAATAAAGGAAAGATGATCACAAAAATATACTATGTTAGAGAGGATGTTGGTATTTCTGATGATGAATTTGATTATGGAGATATTGATGATAATGAATGTTTGTTCTTGGTTTAAAAGATGAATTTGGTTGTGCTAACTCTGAAAGTTGTGTGAAGGAAAGTGTTCCAAAGAAAAAGGATAAAACTAGAGGTACTAGTTTTGTGAAACATATCAAAAGAGGTTCACCATCAATAGGGTATCAATGATGAACCTAAATTTCATTAGGTTTGTGTTTCATTCAATTATAAGGCCAAAACATACAAATAACAATTAGAAACAAATCCTAAATGCTATAGCAATGAAAAGGGAAGTTTTGAGAGCTGAAAATGATGTGTACCTTGTAGAAAAATTGTTGTTTTCAGGCCACAGAGGACTCATTCACCTATAGTGGAGAATGGGTCCTTGTTAGGGTTTCAAAAAATGACTTCTAGGTTTTATTCTTCTCAGTCTACACTCCCAAATCCTATTTTTTCACTACTTCAAGCCCTACTGAGGACTCATTCGCCTTTAGTGGTGAATGGATCCTTTTAGGGTTTTATAAAACTTACTTCTAGGTTTTGTACTTCAATATCTACACTCTCAATTCCCAAGTTTTCAGCTCCTAAAATTCTAGAATAAATTTTGTAGCCTTGTTTTTCTTTTCTTGCACTATGGATGACAACTTTGCAACTCTTCAACTTTGAAAATTTTGCTCCAAATCTTTCTCTTCAACCTAAAACCTGCAATCACACATTCAAGGGAAGAAAAAATTGTTGATTGTTAGTGAATAAGGGTTTTCCTTAGTCAAACCCCTTTTAGGTAATCAAACCAATTGATGAAATAATGAAATTGAAGCATGAAACCTGAAATATGTAATTGATGATACCTTGGATGTTGTCTTGGAATGTAAATCTACAGACTAACATGAAGTGGCTGCAAATAATGTAGATCTTGATCTCAAATAAGATGTGTAACAATGCTTGCAAGTGGATCTTCAATGCTACATCAACTATCTTAGCTCAACAACATGCATGAATGCACTATGCCTTAGACATGATGAAATGATCCATAATTTCTGCAATAAAACCTTGATAATCTTCCTTGAAATGCCTTTGAATTTCTCTTGTAAACTCTTGTGAACTCAAACTTGCTATAATGTATGAATGCTCTCTCAAAGTTGCTAGGTGAAACAATGTGAATTAAGCCCTTATTTATACTAAATCTAGAGATTAACCCCAAAATTCAAATAATTCAAGCCAAACTCAAATCTGGGTATTAAAATCACAAGGATCCCACCACAATTAAATTCAAAAAGAGGGCTCCTATTAGGGGAGGACCCATTTACCACTAAAGGAAAATGGATAGTGGCAAATGGGTCCTAGCAAAAATTTCTAGGACCATGCCTTGGGGGGTGAAATAACATCAAAAACCCACCTCAAATATGCTAAAAAATAGGCGTCCTAGGTTTAGAGGACTCATTTTCCACTAAAGGTGAATGGGTCCTAAAACAATTTCAAAGACCAAGCTTTGGGGAGGTGAAATAACATCAAAAACCCACCTCAAAATGCATAGAAAGGGGTGTCCTATTTGGAGAGGACTCATTTTCCAGTAAAGGTGAATGGGTCCTAACAACATTTTTTAGGACACCAAATTTTTCAAATTAAATGTCATACAATATCATTATTGGGTGTCAAGATAGATCCTTGGAAGGTGTGACAAATAAGGCTTAAATTTAAATTTAAGGGGCTACTTAACCACAATTAATTAAGGAGACCCTAGATAAATGTGAAAGTGTGTTACAACACTTTATAACACCTAAAATAGGTGACAAATTAAGTACATTTTGGGTATTACAGGATCATGATGGGCCAAAAAGTGGCAATATCATGGGTATGTGTAGGGTATGTGGCTGATGACTTTTTTTTAGCCAAAATTGATGAAACAAAAAGGGTTTTAAAGGATATTCTCAACTTTCCACCAATATAAATTATGCTTTACTTTGAATTTAATAAATAATTTATTATTTTCTATTTGAATTACAACTAAAGTCTTGATTGATAGGCTAATTGAAAATACCTATAGCTTTCAAATGACATCACATTTTGAATCAAAACATGTGTCACATTCTATACTTCACATACTATAAGATTTAAAAAAAAAAATCATGAAGTTTTGACAAAGTTAAGGTGGTCAAACATACGAGTTTTTATATTTTTTAGAAGTTGTAATAAAAATTCATAATTAATTATTTACTTGGAAAAAATTACAAAAAATATGCATCACATCAGGACATGAGTCCTCTACTTATATCTAAAATATTATAAAAAATATTATCATTTTATTGTGGTTAGGGTGGTTGAAACAAACACCTACTTATTTTTTCCCTAAAATTTAAGTACTCTTCATTGAAATTTCAAATTTTCACCAAATAGATTTTTTTTTTAAAATAAACCCTAGTAGTTTAGAAACTACATTCAATTTTCTATAGATTATATTCTTACATATTTTTGAAATAATATAGATAACTTATTCAAATTTTTATGTCAAGTTGCCTAACTCTGATTTTTTAAAAAAATTTGCCACTTAAGGGCCTATTTTTTCCATGATGATCCTGCACATACCCTTTTATTAAAATGGGCCCAAGATCAATGTGAATGTGTACAACACATTACAACATTAGAACTAGGTAAAAGTAGGTTAATTCAATGACAATTATTCCCAAATTAAGGAAAAGGGATAATTTTTCTATTACTACACTTTGGTATCTACTTTTCATGTTAGACAAGAAAATAACTATTGGGTTATTGATAGTGGTTTCTCAAATCATATGACCAGAGAAAAGAGTAAGTTTGTTAAACTTGAAAAATATGATGGAGGACATGTTACATCTAGAGATGATTTAGGTGCTAAGATTTGTGGAATAGCTTCAATCATTTTTTATGGAAAGCATAATACTGAAGATGCTTACTATGTTAACGGTTTAAGGCATAACCTCTTGAGTGTTGGAAAAATGTGTAGCAAAGGATACAATCTTATGTTTTAGGATGATGGATCTGAGATCATAAAAGGGTTCAAAACTATGATTGATGGTGGAAAGAGGATAGATGGAAATATCTATCAACTCAAGGGTCTTGATGGCCACTATTTTATGACTTAGATTAATGATAGCTAGTTATGGCACAAGAGAATGTGTCACATCAATTTTGATAACTTGGTTAGGATTAGTTCAGCTCAAGAAGTGAGAGATTTGATGAGGATTACAAATCCTATCAATGCTATTTGCAAAGATTGTTAATTTGAAAAACAAAATAAAAGTAGTTTCAAGGGAAAGGAACAATTTGCTATCAGATTTTTGGAATTGGTACACACAGAAATTTGTGGTCCTACATGAGTGAGAAGTCTTCAAGGTGATAGGTATTTCATGCTTTTGATTGATGATTACTCTAGCATGACATGGGTTACTTTTCTTAGAGAAAAATCTAGAGCCCTAGAAAGATTTAAAGCATTCAAAGTTATGGTTAAGAATGAGATAGATTTAAATATTAAATGTTCAAGGTTTGACAGAGGTGGAGAGCTCACCTCCAATGAATTTAACAAGTTTTGTGAGAATCATGGCATAAAAAGGTACTTATCTGCCCCTAGTACTCCTCAACAAAATGGAGTAGTTGAAAGGAAAAGGATGACTTCTTAAGAAGCTATAAGGACTATGATGAAAAAAGCTAACCTACTGGAAGTCTAATGGAGAGAAGCAACTCATACTACTGTGTACATACTTAGCAGAGTTCAAGCAAAATCTAACAACACAAAGACACCCTATGAGTTGTTGTACAAAAGGATTCCTATCATCAAGTACTTTAGAGTGTTTGGAAGCAAATTCTATATCAGAAGAGATGATGAAAACTTAGGAAAGTTTGATGCAACCTATTCAATGAAGGTATCTTCTTTGGATATTCTACTAAAATAAAAGCTTGCAAATGTTACAACAAAAGGCTAAGTAGGATTATTGAAAGTGCAAGTGTCAAGGTTGGTGAAGATTTGAGTAATTCAATGGTAATAGATGAATATGAGTAACCTTCTTACATAGAAGAAGAAGAAAAAGATAAGGAAAAAGAAGTGCAAAATGAAGAGGAAGAAGCTCTAGAAAAGACCCCTAAAACCCCTAAGTATGTAAAGAGAAATCATTGTGAAGAAAAAATTATTGGAGACAAAAGAAAAGGTATGTTGACAAGAAGAAGAGATGTTGAAGTAGAGGTAAATCTATGTTTACTTTCTAAAATTGAACCTAAAACAATGAGTGATGCATGCAAAGATGAACATTGGATGAAGGTAATGGAAGAAGAACTTATGCAAATTGAGAAGAATCAAACTTGGAAACTTTTTCCTAGATGTGAAAACAAAAACATTATTGGAACTAAGTGGGTATTCAAAAACAAGATGAATAAGAATGGAGAAGTGGTAAGAAACAAGGCAAGGCTTGTGTGTAAGGACTATGCACAAGTTGAAGGAATATAATTTGAGGAGACATTTGCCCCAGTTGATAAAATGGAAGCAAACAAGATGTTTTTGGATTTTACAACACATAAGGACTTTGAATTTTATCAGATGGATGTGAAGTATGCTTTCTTAAAAAGAGAATTAGAAGAAGTTTAAATGGAACAACTAGAAGGATTTTAGTTGTCAAATAAACCTAATATGGTTTGCATATTGAAGAAGGCATTGCATGGATTGAAGAAAGCTCCCAGAGCTTGGTATGCAAGGTTGGATAGATATTTGATACATCAAGGATTCAATACTAAGGGTACCATAGATAGTAATCTTTACTTTAAGGTTAAGGAAGATTGAATCTTAATAGTCATTGTATATGTTGAT
>VDFB02391678.1:0-13056 GCA_007258455.2 Sequoia sempervirens
AGGACAAGAAAGAAGACGAGGATGAGAGTCTACTGTATTGGGCAACAACTAGAACTGGGCATGTATACCAGGGTCTGAGTGTTGGTACGGGAAGGGTGGCAGGTAAATAAGAAGTTGTTGTGGTTCCTTTGTGGCAATTTGGTTGCCTAATTTTTCTGTGTGGATAGCGATAAGGGAATTTTGATGATAATTTGTGTTCCCTTATTCTTTTACGCTACCCCAGTCAATGCACTATATATGTTTTGTAGATTCAACGTGTGGGAAGTTTGAAATGAAATTCAAATGCAATGGAGATTTTGTTCAAATGAGAATTTGTGGTGAAATTACATTGGAGCCTGAAGCTTGTTGCTCCCTTGTCATATACAAGGGAATTCAAGGCTCATTTGTAGGGAGAGAACTGATGAAAGCTCTAGCTAGGTTTGGAGTTGGTGTATGGGTGAAAGATGTATACGGTGATGATATTTATTAGTGCCATTGGTTTATTAAAACCCCAAGTAGGCGGAATATAATAGATAGCTTGGTTGAGTTTGGACTGAATATGCAAATTATCTTAAATTGTATGTAGATACTGACTTATATGCATGAATAAACATATAATTCTAATATATTTCTCTCCCTTATGTGGTTGAGTGAATTTTGAATGAAATTTTTAATGATGTTGTCATTCTTCTTTTGAGAATTTGTTCAATTGTATATGTTTTGCTTTGATTCGAAAATTAATTAAATGCTTAAATGGAGTCATAAGTTTACAATTATTTACAAAGGATTTGATAAGTAGTAATATATCGGAGAATTGAGCTCCATAATGCAAGGTATTATATGAGTAGTCCATTCTATTAAATTCTTGGGTCATTTTTGCTAATGGTAAATAGGTAACTAAATATTTAACTGACGAAGAATAAAAGAATAATATGTAAATGGGTCACTCACTCACTCCCTCTATCTCTCTCCCCTTAACCCTAAACCCTTAACCCTTAAACTCTAAACCCTTAATATTAGGTGTGTATTAAAAACATTATAAAAGTATAAATTTTGGAGTTCTATTAGGAATTGAATGATAAATGATGATGAATGGGAAAATCTAAGGCACTTTAATATTTTCAACTAAAAAGTTAAGAGTTCAATTAGGATGAGTGTTCACTTAGGGTTAGGTTTAGGGTTCAATTAATGTTCAATTTGGGTTAGGATTGAGGATGAGGTTGGGGTTTAATTAAGGTTATGAATTCAATAAGAGTTAAATAGGGTCAAGGTTAAGGTTAGGGTTGGGGTTAAGGTTCAATTAGGATAAGAATTAGTGTTAGGGTTAGGATTAGATTTCAACTGTAGTTCAAAGTTAGGGTTATGGTAAAATTAGGACTAGTGTTCAATAAATGTTCAATTAGGGTTAATACTTAATTAAGGTTAGTTTTAAAGTTCAATTAGGGTTTGGGTTAGGGTTGGGATTATGAATCAAGTAGGTTTGGGTTAGGGTTTGATTAGAGTTAGGTTTAGGATTTAGTTAGAGTTAGGGTTAGGGTTAGGGGTAGAATTCAATTATGCTTAGTGGTCAATTACAATTAGATTTAGTGTTCAATTAGGGTAAGGGTTAGAGTCAAAATAGGTTAGGATTTAACTAGGGTTAGGATTAGAATATAATAAAGTTTTGTATTTAATTATGATATCTAGAATTTAGTATAATTTAGAAAATGAAATGGTTGGACACAGAAAAATAGAAAAGTTGATTTTATATAGATCTTATTTCTTAATTTATTCTAAAATTCTAATTAATAATTGTTTAACTAATTTAAAGTAGATATTTAATTTTAATTTAATTTAATTGTATTAGATAATTTATAAAATGAAATAGATAATAAGTATTTTTAGGATTTTAAAAATTAAAAGATTTAGGATTATAATTCTATAACTAAAAGTAATTGTAATCTTGTCTTTCATGTTGTGCTACAAATGCTACTAGCATATATATATTATTTATTAATATATACAAAATACGCAAAGAGATATCTTTGTCAAGGCACCTATTTTATAATGTAGTGCAATGGAGTTGCATCAAGGATATCTCTCTCAACATATACACATATATATTATTAATAAATATGTTATACTGATAATTATAAATAAAAAAATATATCAATTTTTTACCATACCTCTTGGTTTGCCAAGGAGATCCGTGGTGCCACAGGTGACCGCCACTTAATCAATAAAGAACTCACAACTTTTGATCTGCTTGATGGCGAGGAAACCATGGATCTCAGCCATCAGCAATCACGTTCTTTCAACACCGGTTGACCTTGTTATTAACCATCGAGCACCTTTCTACTGAGATTATAACATCTATGTTGATTTAAAACACATGCATCTTATAACTACTTTAGTAACCCACAACATAATGTATTAAACAAACATCAAAGTATTTATCATTCCTTCGGCTTCACCGGATGAGACACCTGGCGCTCACCCATGATATCGCTTGAGGGAGCATTTGAGATCACCTGACGATTGATCTCGGCCCTGAAAACTTGTCCTTTGAAAAATACTTATTAGGGGAGAGGGCCCAATACACATGGCGCTCACCTGTGATATCGCGATCAACTGGTGGGGAATGGCTGAGATCACATGACGATTGATCTACAGCCATACGAACTTGTCCCTATACAAGATAAAAATGTTTATTAAGGGAGAGGGCCTAGTACATGTGATGCTCACCCATGATATCGCTATCAACTAGTGTAGTCATCATAGGATGGCAGGGAACGACTGAGACCACATAATGATTGATCTACGGCCATGCGAACTTGTCCCTCTACAAAATAAAAACATTTATTAGGGGAGAGGGCCCAATATTAGTGCGGGGTGCAAAATAAAAAAAATTATTAGGGGAGAGGGCACACTCAATCATGATGATAATACCTAGTCTTACCACATATTTATACTATATAATGTAAATAAATAGTCCAAATGTAAATAAAGAAAAAACCAAATGATGATAAAAAATGGACCCATACTTGAACACATGAGAACCTCTAAATGTTATATGAAAAAAACATAAATACATTCATGAAGAAATGAAATAAGTATTTTTTTGTTTCAAATAAAATATCACAACTCTCCACTATAAGTATATCATTTAAAAAATAAAATGCTCATTTAATAAAATAAGACACTCATTTAAACAAGTATTGTTATCATAGTGAAAAAATATTGTTCTTCTGTGTACAACAATTGGGGTAGCAATGTACAAACATTGGATAATTTTATATTAATAGTTTGTCCTATCACAAATATAAAAGGTGAGCACAATAAATAACATGTATTTTCCCATTAAATGTGAAGGATTTTCAAAAAGTTTTAGTGTTCAACTATTGGTCCATATTTGTTCAGTATAAGTTGTATTTTAAATCATTATGTGTTGTTTTATAACAACAAATAGATTTTTCGTGTTCAACTATTAGTCCATATGTGTTGGAGAATATAAAAGGTAGAGATATCAAAGATTTATGGTTATCAATAAGTATTTGGTCCACTTAGGTTGTATATTAATTTTAATTTAAATAAAAATATCATATTCTACAAGCAACAAATGATATTTTCTTGGTTCAACTATTGGGGGTTCCATGATTAAGTTTTGGTCTAACCTTTAAAAAGTCAAATTTTAGACACTTCTCAAAAGATCTACCAATGTGGTGAGTTGAATGATGAGTCGTGCCTCCAAACCTTAGTTATAGATAAATAAGAGACCAATCTACATTTAAAAAAAAATGAAGGTTCTACGATATTCCAATCAATTGCTACATGTTGAGAAAGTTAGCCTACATGACTAATGGTCCCTCTCCCCTAAAGGAATAAGGGGACATAATTAGGTTGACGAAAAACAATGACATAAGTTGTTTTAATGAGGGAACATAGGACCAACAAAAGACTTAGGAAAAATAAAGTCTGGCGAAGGAAATAAAATAATAAAACAAAAGGGCCCAAGATAGACAAAGCGATGGGGCTTAAGTCATTTTAAAGCCTTCCCAAAAAGTAATGGACAAATAGATCCCATCCAAGGTTTAAGATGAACACTAGGTTTTTACATGAATATGAAGGTAAAACACCAACCTTAGGCTTTTACCAAACACCATAGATGACAAGAGACACAAGGTAGGATAAAATAGAACACAGAGAACAAAACTTTGAAGTTCCATCACTACCCATAACCCATAACCCTAAACAATTAACCCTTAACCCTTAAAACCCAAACCATTAAACCCTCTACCCTCTCTCTCTCTCAATTATCTCCCTCCTACCCCCTCTCCCTCTCTTAGGTATCTCTCTCAAGTCTCCCCCTCCTACCCCTTCTCCCTCTCTTAGGTCTTTCTCTCACTCACTCACTCCCTCTATCTCTATCCCCTCCACCCTTAACCTTAAACTCTTAAACCCTCTAGCCTCTACCCTTAACCCTCCCTCCCTCTATCTCTCTCCCACTCCCTCCCTCTCTCTCTCTCTCAAGTATCTTCAATATCCTACCCCTCTCTCCTCTTGGGTCTCTCTCCTCACTCACTCCCTCTGTCTCTCTCCCCTTAACCCTAAACCCTAAACCCTTAACCCTTAAACCCTCTGCCCTCTGCCGCCCAACCTCCACCTTCATTTATCCACTCCACTCCCTCTCCGTCTCACCCCATCCCCTCTTCCTTATCCCTCACCCTTTTCTTCCCTCCTTCACCCTCCTAATTCTCTCCCTCTCTCTCTCTACCTCTCCCCTTCTTCCCCTCTTCCCCTCTCCCTTCCCCCTCCTAATTTTGTCTCCCTCTCTCTCTATCTCTCTCTCTCCCTTCCTATTTCTCTCTCCCCCTCACTCTCTCTCTCTCTCTCTCTATCTCTTTCCCACCCTCCACCTCCTAATTACTCTTGGGTATATGTGTGCAAAAATTAGATATTCGATTTAGATCAGATATCCTATTTATAGCACAAAAATATTACATTTTAAAATGTTTTTGAAATTAGATATTAAACACGAATTGGCTATCCAAAACAAATCAAATATCTGATTTGTATTATTTTGGCTTGGGAATTGCTATGGATCAAAGTACTGATAGCCAACCCAAAAAAGAATTCAACTCAGGATTTGCACATTTTTTGGCAAGTTCAAAATGCTACTTTTTTCATCTTGCCACTTTTTGGCCCATCATGATGCTACACATACCCAAGTCTAAATCAGGTAGTTTTTATTGCTAAGGTGGATCACTCCTTTCTTCGAAAGCCATACACTTATGATTGGGTCAAGTGTTCTTTTCTTTAGAAAATTCCTATTGCCTTTTTGATAGGTTAATTATGATTTGATTAAATGGGTTATGAAGCACTTATTTCAAAAAAATATATTTATGAAAGAAGTATATTGGCATGAAATTAAATATGATTTGTATTCCAATGTAAAAACTACAAAGAATAGAAACAATTCTTTCAACACATAAACTATTATGTAGTAGCCAATTAAAATTAAAAAGCTTACTCTATATTAGTTAGGATACACAACTAAGAAAATGATCTAAAGTTACTTATTTATCGTAGAGGAACTAAGTATATAGTATACAAAGAAAACCAACAAACCCACAAATACCCCTATTTTGGAGTTTAGTTTTCTCCCCTTCCTGATCTCGCTAATATTGTCTAATTATTTTTAAAGAGATGAAGGGTCATAACACAACTTTATTCAACCCAGTAAATAGCTTGGTTAATGAAACTTGACAAAAGCAACAAAATAATTACTACATTTGGCATTTCATGTTGAATGAAGAGTGGTGACAATAATCTACTTATAGTTTAATAGAACACTATTTTTATAAGAAGGCTTGACATTAGAAAGATAAGTGTTACTTATAGTTTAATAAAACACTATTATAGTTTTATCAACATATACTATTGTATGCTTGCATACTCGATCCTCGAGAAAAACAAAATCAGGCGCGTCGAAAATCATCAAAATCAGAGATCCGAGAGATCGAAAAATAAAATCAAAACTTTTGCGATCAATCCGCGTCAGAAATCGCTCAAAATCATCCAGAAACTCGGCGTCAATCATCCGCTTTTGCGTCAAAAGCATAAAATCGAGAATCAGAGGAGAGATATATCACCCTCCTATATCTCTATCTATTCATCCTTATCCTCTTTATCTATCTACCCCTCTCTATCTCTTTGTCTCCCTTCCTATTTGTATGTTTTTCATTATCTCCCTCTCTCTCTATATTTTCTTCCCTATATTTATCTTTGTCTCCTTAAGTGTGCAATAGGTACATTGAAGAGGTCTTAAAGAAGAATTATCGCATCTTTAATAAAATGGCATGCTGTGAGCATAACTCCCAAGGACACACACACATCCTTGGATTGTTGACATGGAAACAACCAATCTAAAATTTAGCTTCTCTCTCTCATATTAATATATATTACTATTATATTAAATATATATTATATTAATTATATTTTGTATTATATTAAAATATACTTATTATTAATTATTAATTATAATAATTTTATACGTATTTAATAATTTTGTTAAAGAATATAATATATAATTATAATAAGTTGAATAATTATATTATTTATTATGTAAAATATAGCTAATATATACTTAACTATATTGTAGAATATTAAAACCTAGCTAAATGGCACCAAAATTTTGAACTTAATTAACATACTATAAAACCTAACAAAATCGGGTTTTAGCTCGTCAAATTGGAGAAGGGAAAGGTCAATATCAGTGCTGAGGAAGTGTTTGTAGTGAAAACAAGGTCAATGCCAATGCTGAGGAAGAGTTTGGAGTAGTGAAAACATAGTCAATGCCAACACAGAGGAAGAGTTTGGAGTAGTGAAAACAAGGTCAATGCTAGCACCAAGGAAGAGTTTGGAGTTAAAACAAGGTCAATACCAGTGTCGACGAAGAGTTTGGAAGAGTGAAAACAAGTTCAATATCATCGCTGAGGAAGATTTTGGAGGAGTGAAAAAAAGGTCAATACCAGCACCGAGGAAGAGTTTGGAGTTAAAATAAGGTCAATACCAGTGCCGACAAAGAGTTTGGAGGAGTGAAAACAAGGTCAATATCAACATTGAGGAAGAGTTTGGAGGAGTGAAAACAAGGTCAATACTAGCACCGAGGACGAGGTTCAGGGAACTCAGGGAAAATTGATGATGAAGGGGAAATAAGTATTGTAAGTTTGGCACCCCCATTATCTTTAACCTACGACTTTCATGCCTAGTTTCCAAATATCTTCTTGTACATTGGCACCCCCATTCTCATAAAATGGTATAAGATAAGATAGCAAAAATAAAATAGCTTAGTCTTTCACATTTTTATCCACCAACCTCAGGTCTTGGGAAAACTCCCATAATCTACCCACATCTTGGTTGAGGTCTAGGATTTCATCACACATAGCCTTCATTGCATGAGTCTGAAGCAATTGTAGACTTAGCCCAAGTTTATGCTAGGATAAGGTATATCTAATGAATGGAAATAGAGGCATACAATTCTTCTTTAATAACTCCACCACAAAAATATGCAAGGTGTTGGTTGTTTTTACAGTAAGCAAGTTGATCTTCTAATATACCTATGGAATTGCCAATTCCAATAAAGGAAAACTCTTAGGACTTGGACCAACTGAAGAGGATTTGAAAGACCTCCTACAATTTGGGCTCTGCAAGACCTGGGAGGGTGATCCCTTAATGTTTTTACAACCTCTACACCATCATCATAAAAAACATTAACAACAAAAAATAATCTCATTTAATAGTTCAACATAATAGGATAATACCGAATAGAATTGGTTGTTTATCAATAATATCAACTATTTGGAGCATGAGATAACTACAACAACATTTCACAGTAGAAGATAGTCATTGATTTGCAATTTGTAGCAAGCTCTAGGTAAAGGAAAATAAATAATGAACCATATGAATAAGTACAACTTAGATCGGTGCCATATATCCATTGGAGGAGTCAAATTTATAAGCATCCAAGGGTTTATGACATATTTAACACATAACATATAAGATCCTTGATAACATTGCTTTACAATCTCATCAATATGTATTCTAACCCAATACTACTTATCAAATAATTATACATAGCATATCCACACAATCCCATTTCAAAAGAATTTTAATTAATTTACTTGAATTAAGCCTAAAACAAGAATCATACACACCACAACGATTGAAATGAGCGAAGCTTGACCGATCATTTTATTCCAAAATTATTTGAGATATGCTTGTACAATGGAGAGACATGAGTTTGAATTAATCATATCAATTCAAATTCCAATACTGTCATAAAACATCAAATCCCCATGAATTCAAAACCTACTATAGAATGACTCAAAACCTAAATTGCATTTTCCCTAAAACCATCAGACTTTACAATTTGCTCTGCAATTTCATCTAGACTCGACCAAAAATATCTAACTTGCTAACCCGTACTTCTGGCTTTGAAATCCTTCTTATAGAAAAAGAAGGAGAAAACAAGCATCGAGCTAGAAACCACACGTGTCACCAGCCAATTGGACCACCTTGTGATATTCCAAAAATTTGTTACAATAGCAATCTCCCTAGAGAATCTTCTTATTCATCATGCCTGCTGAGAATGGTTGATGCAGCAACAAAAAACTTCAAGAATTCCGCACCTATACTATCACCAAAAAACAAAACTGGAATCTGTTGTAACTGCAACAACTGATTTTTCAACCATTAGCAGCCTACTCCTTTTCACTCTTCCTCAGTTAAATATACATTTACCCATTTCTAGTACTTTTCATTAGTTGGCCAATCAAAATTGATCACCTCATTCACCTTGACACTATAAGGTTTGTACTTAACTACTACCTAATTTGCTTCTCTTTCAAAAGACTCCAAGAATGAGTTGGTGCTAATGATCTTGTCCATACAGCTCACCAACAAATCATAATCTGAGTTAAACCTTGTTTTTGAGGGTTTTTTAGTCCAAACATGATATAAAGGGGCTCTTACACTTTTTGTGATTACTGTAGCTTGTGTAAGAGGCTCCATGGATAATGTTGTAATTGTAGGATGCATGAATAGGGCGTAGGATGAGAAATAAAGAAGGTATAGCTGATGTCCTCAATAGTTTTGAGAAGAAAAGCATGTGAAATGAGAGGTTGAAGCCTAGGTTTCAACAAAACATGTATGGGAGATCTAATTTTATGAATTTTTATCCATGTGCAGACCTAATGGGTTGTTTTTGAACACTAAATATAAATGATATACATACACACACACACATGCACACACACACACACATATGTGTGTGTGTGTGTGTGTATGTATGTATGTATGTATGTATGGATGTATGTATGTATGTATGTATGTATGTATGTATGTATATGTATTTTTAAATGTGAATGTAAATGCAATTACTGGATGCTCTCCTAGAACAATAAATGCAACATATCATTAAAGAAATCTATATCTATGTATATAAATGTGTATTTCTAAATGCAAGTGTAAATGCAAAGAGCATATGGTTTTTTAGTGTTATAGATACAATTGTTGGTGTAATTAAATGTGTTGTACTTTTTCCTAGGTCATGATTACACCTTAGTTAAGTTTACTTAGGGACCACATAGGAGGTTGTTGGAGAATTTCCACTTTTGGTGGACTTGACATGTCATTACTTTATCACTTCCACCTTTTTTGGACACATGTGATTATCTCTCCACCTTAGGTGGATTGGTAGATTTTCATATTTGTCTCATGTCATAAGATTACGACACTTTTCATAATCTTATGCCCTTCTATGTTCTCACCTTGACTATATAACCAAGGGGTTTCTCTCATTTGTAATCAATCACAATCATCTCATATCATTGATATTGAATACAATTTATTCTTGTCATATTCTCTCTCTTTTTGTGCTTTCCATTTGGTCTATAGATCTTGGCATCCATAGCCAATTCTAACATGGTATCATAGTGGGTTGGGTGTCATTGGAGAGTCTTTTTTTAAAGAGAGATCTTAGATTTGGGGGAGTTCCATTTTTGGCTCTTTGTTACAGGTTCAAATTAGAGCTTATTGGTGCAAATCTAAGTTCACCATTGCGTCTGAAAGGTTCGGGAAAGTTGATTTTTCCTTTTGTTTCATCCAAATCGGACATACGAGGCCAAATCTATGAGGGTTTGAAGCTGAAGAGTGGTTACCATATCCAGAAGGTAGCTGCAATTTTGGAGCATTTTAGGTCAAATCCAACCCAACCATCGTGTCCAAAAGGGTCAAAAACCCTAAGATTGACTGTCAATTCGTCCAATTCGGAACCGTTGTCTGATAAGGCAAAAAAATTCCCCAGGGAGCTGTATAGCCCCTAGGTCATCATTATTACAATCATTGGTATGATTTTTGAATAATTTTATTATTCAGTTTCAAATAATTTCTGAAAAAAAAATTCAAAGAAATTATATTGTACCGATTTTTTATTGTAAAAGTTTTTGATTTTGTAAAATCAAAAAAATCAAAAATTAAAAAATAAAAATAAAAAAAATAGAAAAGATTTTTTGTCACTTTGCATTCACAGTCTACAGATAGGGTACATAGTACCCAGGCCACTGAATTTTTCCACGTGGCACTACAGGTACACCGTCGTGGCCCCACCACCTCCCGCCAACGGTTCGTATCCGACGGTCAACTAAAAAAATCTGGCCACTACTAATATCCTGATTGGCTATTTCTTTTAAAGTCCAGCGTTCTTTGAAGATTTCTAGTGGCCAATTTCAAAAAATCCAGCAGCATTTTATATATCGGCAATTTCAGGATTCTGTAGAATATTGCAAAGAATATTTCCTCGGCCTTAGTATATTCCGGGTATTGGTGGTGGGTCGAATATTCCGTTGGGAGAAGCATTTTTTTTTTATGTGTAGGAGGCTGTCAAATTTAATAGCATGATTGGCTAATGTTGGCATGCGTCAACAGTGACATCAGCATCCTATTGAAAGTTTTCCCCCATTCTCCGTTGGCAGTTTTGATTTTGTAGTCCATTTTCAAATGCTAACATCTTAGTCATACGAGCTCCTTTTTTAGTGCAATTTTTTTTATTTGGGCTAATTTTTCATGCTCTTCATAGTGGTACAATAATTTTTTTGGTTTTTGTGCTTGATATTTTTAGAAATTGCAGATTCTCACAGGTGTTGCTACTTCGTCCTCATTTTGGGAACTTCAGGAGCTCATATCTTGCTCCTACGGTAACATTTTTGGGTGCAGTTTTTTTTGAAAGTGCATGATTTTTTATTTAATTCTCAGTGGTATGATCAGATTGAAATCATTGTATTCCAAAAATTTTACTTGATTATGTGGCCTATTTTGGACATTTTCATGTACCAAGATCAATTCCACTTCATTGTTTTTGGCAAGTGGCAATTGTAAATGCACTACTCATAAAGTTCCAAGCTCATATATTTCTGGGGGGGTTCTTTGATTGAGTGAATTTGGGGGGGGTTCTTCTTGTGGTTGTGGTTTCATTCCTCTTGATTTGTGTTCTTTCTTCATCATGGAGCCATCTACAATTCCACTTCTAACACCTTACAACTATCCTAAATGGAAATCTGAAATGAACAAATTGCTAAGAGTAAAAATATTGTATAGGATAGTTCATGGGCTTGATGGTGAACCACAAAAATGATGAAGTTAAAAAGAATAAGTGGTTGAATAGCTGTGAAGAAGTCATTGGCTATTTGTGCTTGTATGTCTCTCCTGAGTTGTTGTTTCACATTGAGCAGTTGGATACACCAATGGCTATGTGGATTACTTTGTCAGACTTATTTGGGAAAATAAATGAAATTCAAGGAAATTTGTTGGAGAGTGAATTAATCAGTCTCAATCCATGTAATTTTGACAACATACAAGACTTCATCACCAAATTCAAGTCACTAAGAACACAATTGAAGAATTGTAAAATTGAGAAATCAGATACACAATTGATCTTAAGTGTTCTTTCAAAGCTAGGACCTGAATATTCAGTGTTTGTGTCTACTTTCTATGCTACAAATAATCCCTTTGGGAGTGAGTTTAAGATGCCTTCCTTTGAAGATTTTTCTATGCATGTAATGCCCCACCAAGGAACCCAAAGAACAAAGTATTATGTAACAAATTATCTGAATAATATTTTTTTAAAAACATTCGTATATATACAAATGTCTAATGGATTCCAAGACGATGTTACTTATACATTACTATTAAGAACTTCACATCATAATATTTAAGTTATAAAACACAAGTACATAACATATACAAGAATGATTCACTTCCATAAACTTAAACAGTTCAAGTCATTTACATGTTCAGATTTCATCTAGCGAGATTCCCATAAATCTCAATACATCTGATGATGTTACAATGAGTACACCCTCAATCATGAGGTAATTATACAAGAGGGTAATCATCTCCTCATTACAAATATCTACATCTTCAAACACGTCCAGCGTCCATCATCATGAACATAGTAGTAACATGATCCAGCTACAAGTAGAATGTCATCAACAAGAGTATCCAATGAAAATGTAACATGGTTTCCACCTGACCACGTGGAACTCAGAGGTCCACTCCCTCCGTTCTAGGAGATAGTGACAGGTCTAGAAGACAATTAAACACACAACAAAGAACATACATGACATTACATGGCTGACAATCACATAACGACATAATCATATCCAAACATAGTATTCACAACTTATGCTTCCAGAGACGACCATAGTATAACAATTAACTCTACACAAGAGACTTCAATCATACATCAGGACAGAGTGTCATCACATAGTTGTTCTAAGTTACCCTAGTGAATCTTCCTAGAATACTGGCCCTCTTCCAGAGTTACCCTGGCAGCCTCTACCGATTCCCAGCCCTTAGATTAACTCATGTGGAGTCAAAATTACCTTTCAAGAAGACAAGGTGTTGGAAAAGCCATTCCAGGCCTTCTCAACCTACCCTTAATCTAAATAAGCATTAAGGCACTAGGTGAGGCATTAATATATCTAAACTTAATTAATGAGTTCCCAGGTACATTTATTAGAATTTTCACTGAATTAATAA
>VDFB02391679.1:0-29360 GCA_007258455.2 Sequoia sempervirens
TAAATCAAATAAAGATCATCCAAAAAGAACACAAAAATTTAACAAGTCAGTCTATGAAAACTTATGATTAGGGATAAGAAATCTAAAAAATTTGTCAAGAAAAAACTTACAACAAGAATCAAGAAACCAAAGAAATGTAACTTAGTCAAAAGAAACTGTTGGAAAGAAGAAAATTCTTATATCAAAGTAGGAAAGTCCTATTTCAACATAGAACTTTTATCCATAGGTTTCATGATTTTTCTAGGGGATACATAGATGATTATGCCTTATAGTGCTTATATTCACAAGCCTACTTTCAAAGAAGAGCTCTTTCATAGAAACATAATCATAGTCAACCTATTCGTCCATCTTCCATTCCACAACCAATGATAGAGTATTCCAACAGGCCAAACCAGTTCATACAATAGAGGAAACATTTGAATTAAGGCTGTTATCAGAATAAAAAATTTACCAACAAGAATACCTTGTCAAAATACCCCAAATTTCGTCCAAAAATTAGTCATTTCATTGAGAAGAGAAAAATCAAACAAAAACACTAATAAGTCCTGAAATAGCGCATCCACAATCTATTTTAGCCCTTCTGCCTTCTGTAATAGCGCATCTATAGTCTATCATAAACATTCATCAGTGTCAGAAAAATACCAAAAACTTTAGCACATCTATGATCTGTCTTAGTGCATACACCCTGTCTGTTAGCACATCCACAGTCTGTTTTAGCACTTACATAGTCTGTTTCAACGCATCTGACAAATACCATAGCCCATCTATAGTCTGTTAAAATAAAATTTTATAGTGACAAATACCAGAAACTTTAGTGCTTACACAGTCTATTTTAGTGCATCTACACTATTTGATAATGCTTTTACTAGATCTTTGAGTGCATACAGTGTCTGTTTTAGGGCTTCTTCCCTCTGTAATACCGCTTCCACAAAACATAAAAATAGAGAGCTTCCAGACACATCTATCAGACTATTCACATCATAAACTCAAGTTTTTACCAGTCAGAAACATTTTCCACAGTCCCAATAGTGTCTTAAACCTGAAACAAATAGGATCATACAAATCAAAACTTTTCAAATTAAACCTAGATCTTGTAAACTTTAAAGTGTCCACAAATCAAACACAAAATCTTGGTTATTAGGTTAAGTTTCTTCATCAAGATATTATCATCCTACCATCACGAAACAAAAAATAATAATAAGATTTTTAAACTTAGTCTCATCAATAGGATATATCATCCTATTTGGCTTTGTTAAAATCCATTTAACACTTATCCAATCACAGAAGATCAAAAGTTTAGTGTGGAAAACAAACATTTGTATGCCAATTTTGACAAGGTTACAAAGACAAAAACTTAGAGAAAACGAAATTGAAACACCAAACATAATGGCTGAAGAAAACCTCTTTTCCTGATTTCATCAAAATGATCCCAATGAGATAACCCAAGAGGATATACAAACCAACCGACAAGATCCAAATTTCCATAAATTAATGGAAAAGCTATTGGAACAAGATATGGAAAAATACCTCTTAATGTTAGTAGAATTGGGTGCAAAACTTTTGAAAGATTTTGACATCAGTCAATTAAAGGAAATGCTTAGAAAAACTAAAACAAAACAACACAAAGACACAGATCAAGTGGTTTCTCTAACTAATCAAATGCAAACCTTACAACAACAAATTCAAGATATGCAAAAGGGAACCACAAAGAGCTATTCATTACAAGACATTTGTCCTTATCCCTTTCATCTGAGTGTTGACATGATACCCTTCCCTAGGCATTGTGAGTTCCCCAAATATGAAAAATACAATAGCAAGACAGATCCAATTGACCATGTAAGGGAATTCAAAACAATGATTTTAGAGTTTACACAGGAAGACACTTACCTAATGAGGTTATTTCCTAGGAGTTTAGGAGCACACTGTATGGAATGGTTCACCAAATTACAATCGGGGATTTGATCCTTTGAAGAACTGGTCAACATATTTATCACATAGTTCTCCTTCAACATTCAACATGACGTAACCATAAAAGATCTATACAAAATGAAACAAAAGAAGGGAGAGACAAGGTATGTGCAGGATCATGATGGGCCAAAAAGTGGCAATATGATGGGTATGTGGCTGATTTAATTTTTTTTTTACCAAAATTGGATGGAACGTAAAACGTTTTAAAGGAGATTCTCAGCTTTCCACAAATATAAATTATGCTTTACTTTTTAATTTAATAAGTAATTATTATTCATTTTCTATTCAAATTACTTTAATTAAAAGTCCTCGATGGGATAAAAGTTGATTGAAAAGCATCTATAGCTTTAACGATCACATTTTTTATCCAAAACATGTGTCACATTCTATGCTTCACATGATATAGGATTAAAAAAATAAAAATTGACTTTCATGAAGTTTTGACCAAGTTAAGGTGGTCAGACATACGATTTTTTTATATTTTTAAAAAGTTGTAATAAAAAATTCATAATTAATTATTTACTTGGAAAAAAATTACAAAAGAATATGTATCACATCAGGACATGAGTCATCTACTTATATCTAAAATCTTATAAAAAATAATTATCATTTTATTGTGGTTAGGGTGGTTAGACAAACACTTCTTATTTTTCCCTAAAATTTAAGTACTACTGCATTGAAATTTCAAATTTTCACCAAATAGATTTTTTTTTTTAAAAAAGACCTAGTAGTTTAGAATCTACATTCAATTTGCTACAAATTATATTCTTACATATTTTTGAAATAATATAGATAACTTATTCAAATCTTTACGTCAAGTTTCCTAACTTTGATTTTTTTGAATTTTTTGCCACTTAAGGGCCTGTTTTTTCCATGATCCTGCACATACCCAACATTCCTATCATTCTTACAACATTGGCGAAAGTTGTTCACTAGATATCCTTGATCTATACCTGAAGGGGAAAAGATTGAATTATTTATCGACAACTTAAATGATGACATGAGTTATAGACTAGATCTATAGTGTCCCCCGACATTTGAAAAGGTGATTGAGAACGAGCTTAAAATTGAAGAAGCCTTAGTCAAAAGAGGAGTGATTAAACATTACAATGACACATCAAACAATTTCAATTCCTCAAATCATAATGGAAACAATGAAAAGCCTAAATTTTGGTAGAAAAACAGAAATACTAGAGATAATGATGTTACAACTGACATGCAAATTACAAAACCAGTATTCAATTTGACAACAACAACCGTGAAAACAAATCAAACTAACAACCAGAATAGTAATCAAGGTACCACTCAAAGCAATAACACAAATAATGGAGAATATCGGCCACCACTATATCAAAGAAAATCCAATCGATGGAGATTTACACCATTAGGACAAATCTTGGAATCAATAATGAGAGAGCTTATTGCAAATAGACTTTTTACTCTACTAGAAGCAATAAATTTGAGAGCTCTCTATGCTTTGATAAATCTTTGGTGATAGGAGACAATGAGACACTTTCAAGTTTTATGTGCTTTAAATTAGTTAATTGTTGTTGAATCTTGATATAATGTTTCATCAAGAAGTGTTTTTAGTTGTCTTACTTATTTACTTATTTCACACTTACATTTTGGCGCATCCACAGTCAAAATAAACACTCCTTAATCATCTCACACCATGGAATCCACAGTGGGTGCCAAAATGTAAGTGTGAAATAAGTAAATAACTAAAAATAACTAAAAAACCTTCTTAATGAAAAATTATATCAAGATTCAACAACAAGTAACTAATTTAAAGCATAGAAAACTTGAAAGCATCTCATTGTCTCCTATCTCCAAAGATTTATCAAATCACAGAGGCCTCTCAAATTTGGTAAACACCATGACTATTAAAATGCCTATCTAGAGAATGTAATGATGCTAAATACAATGATCTAATGATTGATAATGATTTGTAGATGATATGATGCTACTGTAATATATTTTGACATGAAACCTGATGGATGGAAGCTACAGTAAAACTATAATGCAGGCGTGATATGGATTCTACTAATGCTATGATTGCTATGATGCTAAGATGCTATTGCTATTTTCTATGATTTCTTAAATTGCTATTCCTGCAGAGTAAGTTTACATAAAGATGAGAGATTCTGGGTATTGGATTCCATGGTGTGAGATGGTGGATGCTTATGCCACCCTTCCTTCAGTTCTAGGTGGTTTCATTGGAGGGTTCCTTTGTCCTAATCATAGGTCAAAGGGACTTTCTGTTGGTTGGGGCCATGTGCTAGAGGGCATGGTTGTTCACGAGATGAGATATACTTGGGGCATGTGCATGCTTTCCCATCTGTATCATGATTTTCATTCGGATGTCTATCTTCGAGGTCATATTTTTTCATCTAAAGCTACTTTATTACATGTGTGGGCATGAGAGCACATAACTATCATGCGTCTAGTGCCAGTGAGATAGAGTCCAGTTATGAGACCATATGTGTATACATATGCAGGTCGCCTTACTCAGTCCAGACTAGGTAAGTTAGAGCACTAGAGTAGAGTGATGGATGATATAGAGTCTATGACATGGTATCTGTACCTAGATTGTGAGCATTGGGATGAGGATGATGTTCAAGTGCCTTTTCTTTGTCAGTCTATGTTACTGATTGGTCGGACTTGTTGGGTGTTAGAGAGATTCTTGATCAGATGAGTACATAGGTAGTATGGTTTGGTGTAGGGCATGGGCCAGGGTGTTTCTCATTATGCTTATCGTCAGACAGATTCTATAAAGTGGGGGCCTATTCTATCATATGATGTTATCGTTCAGGAGTATTAGCCTTTGTAGCCGTTAGAGTGGGATATATGTCCTGACATCGTTGAGCCACCTGTGACAGTAGATTATGCCGAGTATCTGGCTTTGTATCATTTCCCACGCATTACCATTCCTGATGAGCCTACTCCACTACCTGCAAAGGAGTATGTTGCCATGGCACATGGTCATAGGTGGAGGAGAGAGGAGGTTGGTGAGGTTGAGGTGGAGGATGTTGAGGTTGGTGGTGATGAGGAGGAGGATGTTGAGATTGGTAGTGGAGATGAGGAGGGCAGTGGAGATGAGAGGGATAGTGGTGATGAGAGCAATGGAGATGAGTATGGTTTTGATAGTGGAGATGTTGCAGGTGGGTCGGGTCCAGTGTTAGATGTGCATGAGTATACAGTGCCTTGTAAGAGGCAAGTAGTGGGAGATCTTATAGAGCAATTGTAGATTGCAAACCTTCAGGTGCAGTTAGAGACCGTACAACCTCAACTTGTTCAGACTCGGGGTTTATTGGTACAAACTTAGGCTTAGATGCAGGAACATGCTCAGTCACATGCATAGGCTTTAGCATCAATACAGGCTCAGTTGGTTGTAGCTCAGACTCATATCACAACATTGATAGCTGACAGGGATGTTGCTAGGCAGACTGCTGGGGCAGCTTAGGGTCAGATTGCATCATTGACAGCTAAGAGAGATGTTGCCAGATTTACTGTAGAGGGGGATCAGGCATCAACTAAGAGATTACAGAGATTAGCAGATGGTACCATAGTTGCAGATTATATGCGAGAGGTTTTCCATATTGGCGGGGAGGTAGATTATTATAGAGGTAAATTCTATGATGTCATCCCTTCAAAGTAGAGAGTGAGCTAAAGGTAGTCCTGATCTAGTAGAACTCGTTCTAGGACTGTCAGTGCGGGTGTGACTCAACCTATTCCTAGAAACCCGAGAGATCTTGGTACTTCTGATGGTGGTGGAGGACCTAGTTCGACGATGCCTGCACCATCTGGAGCTAGTAGCACTTAGTTTTCATGATGTGATTCCCCTATTTTATTTTGAAATGATGATGTACATGCCGATTACAACCATTTTTTTTTATGATATATCTCTCTTCATTTCAGACATCATTGTATACTTGACATTTATGATTTTGAGATCTATATGATATGCAATGAATATTATTAATCTATCATGTGTTTTATATGATTCTATGTTGGATGCATTTATTTCTATGTTCTATTTGTCATGTGATGATTTTATTTATGATGTTTATGGATGCAAATTATAATGATGATGATATGTTTATGATTTATGATGTTCTATCTATGATGTGTATTATGATGATGTATGGATGTATGATTATGATGTTTTAATGTTAAATGACGTATAATGTATATGGGATGTGTGCACTTTTCTTCTAGTGATATCAATGCAAATTATGTTGCGATGAATGAATGAAGAAAATATTGAATGATATATATGATGTTATTTTGAATGTGTGATAATGATGTGATGAATAGATAAATAAAGATGCAACTACACAGTGATTTTTTTTTTATAGTTCCTTATGCAATTTATAATGTGATGTATAATTGAAGAAATGACATGATGAATGAAAATTATATGATCTAAATGATAAATAATGAAATAATAAATTAAATGTTTCTAATGTGTGCAATGAAAATGATTATGCAGCTATATGATAATGATGATGTTTTTGTTAATGTCAAGTATACTCAATCCATTAATGAGAAAAGTTGTAATTGTCATTGAATGATTCAAAATTTTTGTAACAAATACTCTGCAGATGTAACACTATTATGAATGCAATCTATTTTACCATGTAGATCTACATGCAAACATTGGCATCTTATCAGTCTTTTTTTCGTGCTTTGTATCATCGTGGAGTTTTTAAAATGTTGAAAGTGAGTACAAGCAGCAATGGTATAATGTAAACCAATGATGACCTGAGTATTACTTTCATGATTTTTGATATTGCAAGCGAACACAAGCATTGAGGTATAATTAAACTGAGATGACCTAAGCATTTCTTGCATAAACAGACAAGAATCAATCACTTTCCTATGTGAATTGGAATATCATCAATGATACTTTGTAGAGAACGTCTCAAGACAATTCACACAATAACTATGATTAACTCAAATACAACAGATAAAGAAAATATCATTCTTCTTCTTATCTTCTCTAGTTCAATACATCATTGAGTCGCTCCAAAGAAATGATAATAATGATCAAAGCACATCTATCCAAGTTTTATTGAAAGTATTTCAATCATTATTTAGATGAGATCATCCATTTTGATTTTGATTTTCTAATGTTTTTATATTTTCTGAGATTTGGATCAAACCTAACCTAAAGACCTATCCTAGGGGCCTCAGGGGGCTGATCAAAGATTATCCTTTCCTACGTTATACATGCAGAGACCACGTAGTTCGACTAACATAGACTCATGTTTTTGACTTTTTGAGACTGACTTTTTGACTTGTTTTTGGATTTTCTGTTGTGATATGGATGTCCAATGTGTTTTTGATGGTGATTGATGTTCTATATTGGGTTGTGTTTCAATCATTGTTCTCATTGTGATTGTTCTCCTTCTATTCGTCCATTTTGTTAAACTTGATGTTTATTGCCCCTAGTAAGGTCCAAATGTTGCTCCCAAGCTATGGTGAGACATGACCAATTGCAATGATATGATGATGGATTTAAAATGAATGTGAAAGTAATGACCATGAAGTGTTCCAAGAGATGGAAAAGCTGGTTCAAATCACAAATAGCGCCTATTTCCAAGTTTTCACTAGTTTTTATTGCACTTTTTTAGTCTTTTTGATTTTTTTGTACTTTTGTACTTTTTCTAATTTTTTGGTATTTCTCTATCACCAAGATGCCTATTTTCCAGGTTTTCATCATGGTAAACCTTTTCATAAACTAATTCATGCACTAGGTGACTCAAGTGTAGCACTTTCTGAGATGGATACTCTTGATAGGTTCATCAAATAGATCCTCTTTAGGTCTAGACAACTGATATACTCTTGGTCCATAAACTGATATGATGACAAAGGGACCTAGCCAATTAGGTTCAAACTTCTCTTTCTTTTCTCTGTCCTTCTGATTTCTAGGGTTTTCCTTTAGGACCAAATCTCCAACCTGAAAGACTTGAGGTCTTACCCTATGATTGTAGCTCCTATAAATCCTTTGTTGATATGTTGTCAAAAGATTGACAACTTGTTGACAATTTTCATCCAACAATTCCAGTTCCTATAGTCTAGAGACTCTATAATTCTCATTTGTAATGATACCTCTCAATGAGACACGAAGTGATGGAATATCAAACTCAATGGGTAGTATAGCTTTTGATCCATATACAAAGGCATATGGTTTAGCTCCTGTTGGTGTTCTGATGTTGGTTCTGTAGGCCCATAATGTAGGGTTTAGCTGAACATGCCAATCACGTCCAACATCGTTAACCATTTTCTTTAGTATTTTCAAAATTGTCTTGTTTGAGGCCTCTTCTTGGCCATTTCCCTGAGGATAGTACAGTGTTGAGAAACGATGTTGGATATGAATTTTTTTACATAATTCTTGGATGTCCTGGTTCTTAAATTGTCTTCCATTGTTTGTAACAATGGATTGAGGTATGCCATACCGACATATTATGTAGTTTAGTATGAAAGACGAGATCTTCTTTCTAGTGATTGTTGTTAAAGGAACCGCATCTATCCATTTTCAAAAGTATTCTGTTGTTGTGATTATGAACTTGTGTCCATTTGATGAAGATGGAATTATCTTTCCTACCAAGTCAAGTCCCCACTGACAAAAGGGCCATGTTGATGTGAAAGGGTGAAACTCTTGTGCTGGCGGATGGATTAGATTACCATGGATTTGACATTTCTAACATTTCTTAACAAACTAATAAGACTCCTTTTCCATGTTTGACCAGTAATACCCCAAACGGAAAAGTTTCTTTGCTAGGGTTGGTCCACTTGAAAGAGTTCCACAAATACCTGCATGAACCTCATGTAAGGCTATATCAGATTTGTTGTGTTCTAGACACCGAAGAAGAGTACCATCTAGACCTCGAAGATAAAGTATGCCAGCTATGAATGTATGTCAAGTGGATTGGTCGATGAAGTTATGCTTTTGGTTTCTAGAAAGATCAGGAGGAAGGATATTATCCTTGAGGTAAGTATAGATCTCTCCATATAGTGAGTTTTGAATGTTGGTTATTTGGCATATGGTTTGTGATTCAATATTTTTGTAGGCTAGGTTAGATACTTGTTCTACCATAAACTCATAATGATCTTGCTTTTCTGGTAATTGCGAGAGAGAAGCAATTGTCACCATGGCATCTGCAACTTTGTTCTATGCACTTGGTATCTGTTCAAATTTGATCTCCACAAATTACTTTTTAAGATCATCTATCATTTTCTTATATGGAATGAGTTTTTCATCCTTTTTTTGATACTCGTCATTTACCTAATAGATGACAAGCTGTGAGTCCCCATACACTTGTATTTCTATGATGTTCCATTCAATAGCCACTTTGATGCTGATAATCAATGCTTCATACTCAACCACATTATTGGTACATGGAAACATTAGTCTATAGGACCTTGGAATGGTGTGTCCTTGAGGTGTAACCAATAGAATTCCCACACCAGAGCCCCTTTGTGTGAATGAGCCATCAAAATAAAGTCTCCATTCTTGTGTGGTAATATTCAGAATGTATGCATCCAAAAATTAAATGCTCATTGGATGATTATCCTATAACGGAGCTTTAGCTAATTGATAAACTATCACCTATCCTTTGATGGCTTTCTGGTCTACATATTGGATGTAGAACTCACTTAAGATCATAACCCATTTTGCTAGTCTCCTTGTTAGAGCAGCTTTGCTAAGTAGATATTTTAATGGATCTATTTTTACGATGAGTCTGACTGTATGAGTCAACATGTAGTTCCACAATTGTTGGGTTGCAAATACCACTACCAAACAAGCTTTTTCTATGAATTTTTAATTTATTTCATAACCGTTGAGAGTCCTGTTGATGTAGTAAATATATTGTTCTTTTCCCTCAGAATCTTCTTGTGCTAAGAGAGCTCCTAAAGAAATGTCTATTGTTGCGATATATAGTAACAATGGTCTTTTTGTTGTAGGTGCCTTGCATATGGGAAGTGACATCAAATATTGCTTTATTTGATTAAAATTTGTTTCGTAGTCATGATCCCACTTGAATGAGACATTCTTATGAAGTAGATGATTGAATGGGTGGCTTTTGTCTGCCAATTGGGAGATAAACATCCTGATGGATTGTAGCCTACCTTGCAGAGACTGTAATTGACTGATATTTTTAGGCGGTGACATCTCCATTATTGCTTTGACCTTAGCTGGATCCACATCGATTCCTTTTTTTGACACTATGTATCCAAGGAGTTTTATTGATGTTACCCCAAACACACATTTCTTAGGGTTCAATCTGACATTAAAATTTTCTAGTCTAGTAAAGATTTTTCTGAGGATCTCCAGATGTCCTTCTCTGGTGTATGATTTTGCTAAGATTTCATCCACATAATCTTCCATGAAATTATGCATCATGTCATGAAAAATAGTGGTCATTTCCCGTTGATATGTTGCACCTGCATTTTTCAACTCGAAGGGCATCACATTCCTACAAAATGTACCCCATGGACAAGTGAATGCTATCTTTTCCTGATCTTTAGGTGTTATCTTTATTTGGTTGTACCTCGAGAAACCATCCATTAATGACAACATGGCATGGCCTGTTGTTAGATCTCTGAAATTTGTGCATATTTTGATGTTGTTATTTGGTTTAGTTATAGGCACAATATTTGAAATCCATTATGCATAATCGATAAACCTGATAAATCCTGCATCCAATAACTTCTTTAGCTCAACTTTTACCATCAGGGTGATGTGGGGGTGCATTTTTCTCAATTTTTGCTTGACTGGTTTGATTCCGGTTGGTAGAGACAAATGATGCATCAGGAGATTTGGATCTAATCCTGGCATATCAGAATAAGACCAAGAAAAATTGATATGTCGCTCTTCAAATAATTTTGTGAATGTGGGCTTCTCTTGTTCTGTCATGGACACTACTAGATGTAGAATCTTTTTGTTTTTTGCTATTCCAAGATTTATGGACTGCATAGGCTCCACTAGTATTGATGATCTATCATGGTAATCCTCTAGAAGGGTGTAAAATCTTCCATCTTTTAGTGCCTCAAAAAGGTTTTCACTGTCAGATACGTTCTTTATTTTTTCTTTTTCAAAATCTAATGCTGCCTTAGAAAGGTTTTCACCATTAGATCCTTTTTTTCCTATTGTCATTTTTGCAACTGTAAGATTTGGCACCCTCCTGATTTGAAGTGTTGTTATGAGTGTTATGGGTAGAACTTTTATCAGGTTCATCACTGCAAATAAAATATACAATGGCCTCGTCATTTGAAAAGATTGGTATATTAGGTTTGGTTGGTTCCTAGTCAATAATTTTGGGATGGATCAAGGGTAATGAGTCATCAGGTTGAGTAAGGTCAATGGTTGTAAGTGTTCCAATAGCCAAGTGGTCAAATTTGTTAGTGGGAAGGTTGAGGTCTATGATAATACCCACCTTTGAGTCATCTATCTCACTCGATGTTTGTTCATCCTTGCTTGAGTCATCAATATTTCTTGATCCCAAAAAAAGTGGTCTAGTTCCTGAACTCTGTCCCTCCTCTTGTGTCGGTGTATATGCTTGGATGGCATCAATTTTTTTGTCAGTGTATGATGTTGCAGGTAGATGATCCCATTCATATTCATTGGAATCTATTTCAGACCCATCCCTCATTTGCAGAATCCTTTCTACCACTTTCTGAGTTACTTCTTCTCTTGATTTCCCTGTATATCCTGATCCTATTTTGTATTTAGGCTGAAGTGTTAGAGGATGAATAGGTTCTATAATACCATATTTTCTCTTGCCAATTGGTCCTTTCCCTTCATAGCCCATTTTTTCTAAGATAGGATTTACTTTTCCATACTGATCTATTCGTATGCTAATATTTGTTGATGTTGAAGCTTCTTCATCTTATAAAGCCAATTTAGAAAAGCCTTGTCTTCTGATTCATCTTCTAGAGTTCTTGCTTTTCCAAACCTTTCATTGAGAACCGTGATGGGTTGTGATGATTGTTGTTTGTTGGTTGTGGGTTGTCCATATGATTTTGGAGATGGGAGAAATTGTGAAAGACACAAAGATTGCTCAATGGTATATTCTCCCAAACCCTTGTCCTTTAACTAGATTTTATCTATAAATTGCTTTGATAGAGTATTCAGGGGACCGTTGTTGTTTGATAAAGTTGAGTAAGCAATAGTAGTTTCCTTTGCCTGGTCCTTTTTCTCCACCCATTTGGATATAAAATTGAGTTTTTTTTCACCACTAGATGAAGTAGATGTGCTAGCTTCTCTATTGTGGGGTACCAGAGTGTGTTAATTTCCCTTAAGCATGTTACAAGTTTGGGGATTATTGTTGTTTGCTGAAATTGTGACCTCTTGTCCATTGACATGAAATTTCAAACATTGATGATATGTCGAAGGTATTTCTTGCATCTCATGGATCCATGGATGTCCCAAGAGTATGTTATATGCTAGCTCCTTGTCTAACACTTGGAAAACAATATTTTTGACAATCAGTCCCACTTGAATTGGTAGTACAATCAACCCTTTGGAAGACCTTTCCTCTTCATCATATGCTTTTATCATTATCTTTCTCTTGGAATCAATTGCGTTTTTGGAATAGCCTAGTGCATGAATTAGTTTTAAAGTACAAATATTTAATCTCTCCCCACCATCTATTAAGACATGCTTGACATGGTGTTTATGGATTAGAACCTCTATATGCAAGGCTGCATTGTGTGGGTGATTTAGTGACACATCATCTTGTTCAGAGAATAACAGACAATGAGGTGTGGTCAAATGTCCCACCATAGCTTGAAATTGATAGACATCTAAATTTTTGGGTACCGTAGTGGCTACCAGAGCTTCTTCTAGAACCTCTTTATGTGATGGTGGAATTTTTAGAAGTTCCAATATGGATATTTGTGCAGTTATATTTTGTAGTTGATCCATAATGTTGTATTGATATGATGGGGGAGTAGTCATTTTAGGTGAAACTCCTTTCAGTATCACTTTAGATTGCCCTATTTTTGTTGCATTGACTAGTTGGTAGTCTTGTGTTTCCCATATTTTTATGACATTGATTTGGTTGTCGGATGTGTTTATGTTTGAAATTATGTTCAGGGATACAGTGTCATTGATGTTAATGTTGTCTATTTTATTATCAATGACATTATTTTTCTCAACCTCATAAATGCAAAGAATGGTGGTTTCATAGATATAGTTTACACTTTTTTCTTTACCGTTTGAAGACGATTATCCTTTTTCGTAGTTGGGTAAAGACTTTGTAAACACAATGTGATCTTTGTTTGTTTGAGGTCCTTTGACAAACACCTTCTTTTCTTCAATTAAGTCTTGTATCAAATGTTTTAATTACATACAGTCATTTGTTTTATGTCCTTTATTTTTCTGAAAGTTGCAATAGTCAGCATCGTTCCACCAAGATGGTTTCACTTTCGGCTCCCAATTTCTTGCTTTAGGTAGAGTAATAATTATATTTTCAATAAGCTCTCTCATTGTTGATTCCAAGGTTTTTCCTAATGGTGTAAATATCTATCGATTGGATTGTATTTGATATGGTGGTGGCTGAGATTCTCCATTATTTGTGTTATTGTTTTGAGTGGTACCTTGATTACTGTTTTGGTTGTCAGTTTGATTTGTTTTCACAGTTGTTGCTATCAAATTGAATACTAGTTTTGTATTTTGTGTGTCAGTTGTAACATCATTGTTTCCAGTATTTCTATTTTTTTGACAAAATTTAGGCTTTTCATTGTTTCCATAGTGATTTGAGGAATTGGTGTTGTTTGATGTGTCATTATAATATTTAATCACTCCTCTTTTGACTAAGGCTTCTTCAATTTTAAGCCCATTCTAAATCACCTTTTCAAATGTTGGGGGGCATTGTAGATCTAGTCTATAATTCATGTCATCATTTAAGTTGTCAATAAATAATTCAATCTTTTCCCCTTCAGGTATAGATCAAGGATATCTAGCGAAAAACTTTTGCCAACATTATAAGAATGATAGGAATGTCTCTCCCTTCTTTTGTTTCATGTTGTACAGATATTTTATGGTTACGTCATGTTGAATGTTGAAGGAGAACTATGTGATAAATTTGTTGACCAGTTCTTCAAATGATCGAATCCCCGATTGTAATTTGGAGAACCATTCCATAGAGTGTGCTCCTAAACTCCTAGGAAATAACCTCATTAGGTAACTATCTTCCTGTGCAAATTCTAAACTCATTGTTCTGGATTCCCTTACATGGTCAATCAGATCTGTTTTGTTGTTGTATTTTTCATATTTGGGGAACTCAGAATGCCTAGGGAAGGGTATCATGTCAACACTCAGATGAAAGGGATAAGGAAAAATGTCCTGTAATGAATAGCTCTTTGTGGTTCCCTTTTGTACACATCTTGAATTTTTTGTTGTAAGGTTTGCATTTGAGTGGTTAGAGCAACCACTTGATCTGTGTCTTTGCATTGTTTTGTTTCACTTGTTCTAGGTGATTCCTTTAATCGACTAATGTCAAAATATTTTGGAAGTTTTGTACCTAATTCTGCTAACATTAAGAGGTATTTTTCCATATCTTGTTCCAAGACCTGTTCCATGAATTTATGGAAATTTGGATCTTGTTGGGCAGTTTGTATATCCTCTTGGGTTATCTCATTGGGATCATTTTCATGAAATCGGGAAAAGGGGTTTTCTTCAGCCATTATGTTTGGTGTTTCAATTTCCTTTTCTCTAAGTTTTTGTCTTTGTAACCTTGTCAAAATTGGCATACAAATGTTTTTTTTCCACACTAAACTTTTGATCTTCTATGTTTAGATAAGTTTCAAATGGATTTTAACAAAGCCAAATAGGATGATATATCCTATTGATGAGACTAAGTTTAAAATTTTGATTATTATGTTTCGTTTCATGATGGTAGGATGATAATATCTTGATGAAGAAACTTAACCTAATAACCAATATTTTGCATTTTATTTTTGGACACTTTAAATTTTGCAAGATCTAGGTTTAATTTGAAAAGGTTTGATTTGTATGATCCTATTTGTTTTAGGTTTAAGACACTATTGGGACTGTGGAAAATGTTTCTGACTAGTAAAAACCTGAGTTTCTGATGTGAATAGTTTGAAAGATGTGTCTGGAAGCTATTTGTTTTTCTATTTTGTGGAAGCACTATTAAAGAGGGTAGAAGAGCTAAAATAGACACTGTATGCACTAAAAGATATGGTAAAAGCGCTATCAAATAGTGTAGATGCACTAAAAAAACTGTGTAAACGCTAAAGTTTCTGGTTTTTGTCACTATAAAATTTTATTTTAATAGACTATAGATGCACCATGGTATTTGTCAGATGCGCTGAAATAAACTGTGTAAGTGCTAAAATAGACTATGGATGCGCTAATAGACAGGGTGTATGCGCTAAGACAGACCATAGATGTACTAAAGTTTCTGGTATTTTTCTGACAATAATGAATGTTTATGACTGACTTTAGATGCACTATTACAGAAGGAAGAAGCACTAAAAAAGACTGTGGATGTGCTATTTTAGGACTTATCAATGTTTTTGTTTAATTTTTCTCTTCTCAATGAAAGGACTGATTTTTGGACAAAATCTGGGGTATTTTAGGGTATTTGGATGAAATTGTAAGTGTGAAATAATTAAATAAATAAAACAACTAGAAAAAATTCTTAATGAAACATTATATCAAGATTCAATAGCAATTAACTAATTTAAAGCACATAAAACTTGAAAGCATTTCATTGTCTCCTATCTCCAAAGATTTATCAAATCATAGAGGGCTCTCAGATTTGGTAAGCACTGTGACTATTAAAATGGCTATCTAGAGAATGGAATGATACTAAATACAATGATCTAATAATTGATAATGATCTCTAGATGATATGATGCTACTGTAATCTATTCTGACATGAAACCTAATGGATGGAAGCTACAATAAAACTATGATGCAGCCACGATATAGATTCTATTGATGCTATGATTGCTATGATGCTAAGATGCTATTGCTATTTTGTATGATTGCTTGATTGTTATTCCTGCAGAGTAAGTTTTCAGAAAGATGAAAGATTCTAGATCTATTTCCTATGAAGAAAGGTTGTATATATAGATTTCACGACAACAATTTGTGACGGAGCAGTATAGCAAAGGCTTGGATTCAATCTGAAGAATTGAATGGTTAGAGATTGAGAAGCTTGAGCTGATTATGGGAATGGTTTCTCCCCATGAAAACATTAGGCCAAATGATAGGAAGAATCAAAGGAATGAGATTGAGAGGATTTCTTGCAAATTTGTCTCCACGGCTTTCCCGTGAATACCAATTGAATTAAATTGGATATAGAATATCTAATTTTATTGGTGAGATATGATGAGCTATAGAATTTGAATATTTTGGATTTATTCAAATTTAGGAAGAAATAAGATATTACATTTAATAAAATAAACTATAGAAGTCTATTTATTAAATTAAAATGGAAGAAATAAACAATTAAATAAAAAAAAGTATGTGAACCTATTTATTTAATTAAGATAGAATGATGTGATTTAAAATAGAAGAATTTAGAAGAATTTAATGTGAACTATGTAAATAAATATTTCTACCCAAAGCAATGAGAGAGCTTATTGAAAATGGACTTATTACTCTACTAGAAGCAAGAAATTGTGAGCCTAAAGTGAAACCATCTTGGTGGAATGATGCTGACTATTGCAACTTTCACAAAAATAAAGGACATAAAACAAATGACTGTATGCAATTAAAAAATTTGATACAAGACTTAATTGAAGCAAAGAAAGTGTTGTTTGAAGGACCTCAAACAAACAACGATCACACTGCGTTTACAAATCCTTTCCCTAACTACGAAAAAGGAGAATCATCTTCAAACGGTAAAGGAAAAAGTGTAAACTATATCTATGACACCACCATTCTTTGCATTTCTGAGGTTGAGAAAAATAATGTCATTGATAATCAAACAGATAACATTAACATCAATGACATAGTATCCCTGAACATGATTCCAAACATAAACACATCTGACAACCAAATCAACATCATAAAAATCCGAGAAACACAAGACTACCAACTGGTCAATGCAACGACAAGGGACCAGTCTAAAGTGATACTGAAAGGAGTTTCACCTAAAATCACTACTCCCCATCACATCAATACAAAATTTTGGATCAACTACAAAAGATACTTGCACAGATATCCATACTGGAACTTCTAACAATTTCACCATCACATAAAGAGGTTCTAGAACAAGCTCTGGTAGCCACTACAGTACCAAAAAATTTAGATGTTTGTCAATTTCAAGCTATGGTGGGAGATTTGACCACAAGTCATTATTTTTCATTCTCTGAACAAGATGATGCGTCACTAAATCACCCACATAATGTGGCCCTCCATATAGAGGTTCTAATCCATAAACACCATGTCAATAATGTCTTAATAGATGACGGAGCTGGATTAAATATTTGTACTTTAAAACTAATTCATGCACTAGGCTATTCCGACAATGCCATTGATGTCGGGAGAAAGAGAATGATAAAAAGAATATGATGAAGAGGAAAGGTCTTCCAAAGTGCTGATTGTACTACCAATTCAAGTGGGACTAATTACCAAAAATATTGTTTGCCAAGTGTTAGACAAGGAGCTAACATATAACATACTCTTGGGACATCCATGGATCCATGAGATGCAAGTAGTACCTTCGACATATCATCAATGTTTGAAATTTTATGTCAATGGACAAGACGTCACAATTTTAGTAGACAACAATAATCCCTAGACTTGTAACATTCTTAAGTCAAATCAAGACCCTCTAGTACCCCACAATAGAGAAGCTAGCACATCTACTTCATCCAGTGGTAAAAAAAAACTCAAATTTATATCCAAATGGGTGGAAAAAAAGGACCAGGCAAAGAAATCAACTATTGTTGACTCAAGTTTATCAAACAACAATGGTTCCTTGAATACTCTATCACAACAATTTACATATAAAATCTAGTTAAAGGACAAGGGTTTGGGAGAATATACCATTGAGGAATCTTTGTGTCTTTCAGAATTGTTCCCATCTCCAAAATCATATGGACAGCCCACAACCAATAAACAACAATCATCACAACCCATCACGGTTCTCGATGAAAGGTTTGTAAAATCAAGAACTCTAGAAGATGAATCAAAAGACAAGTCTATTCTAAATTGGCTTTATAAAGATGAAGAAGCTTCAACATCAACAAATATCAGCATACGAACATATCAGTATGGAAAAGGAAAGGCTATCTTAGAAAAAATGGGCTATGAAGGCCCGAAAGGACCAATTGGAAAGAGAAAAGATGGTATTATAGAACCTATTGAACCTCTAACACTTCAGCCTAAAGACAAAATAGGATTAGGCTATACAGGGTAATCAACAGAAGAAGTAACTCAGAAAGTGGTATAAAGGATTTTGCAAATGAGGGATGGGTCTGAAACAGATTCCAATGAATATGAATGCGATTATCTATCTGCAACATCATACACTGACAAATGGCATCATCCAAGCATATACACCCACATGAGAGGAGGGACAAAGTTTAGGAACTAGACCACTTATTTTGGGATCAACAGATATTGATGACTCAAGCGAGGATGAACAAAGATCGAGTGAGATAGATGACTCAGAGGAGGGTTTTATCATAGACCTCGAACTTCCCACTAACAACTTTGACCACTTGGCTATTGGAACACTTACAACCATCAACCTTACTCAACTTGATGACTCATTACCCTTGATCCATCCCAAACTTATTGACTGGGAACCAACTGAACCTATTAATATACCAGTCTTTTCAAATGATGAGGCCATCGTAAATTTTCTTTGTAGTGATGAACCCGATACAGGTTCTACCCATAACACTCATAACAACACTTCAAATCAGGAGGGTGCCAAATCTTCCATTTGCAAAAATGACAACAGGAAAAAAGGATCTAATGGTGAAAACCTTTATTAGGCAACATTAGATTTTGAAAAAGAAAAAATAAAGAACATATCTAATCGTGAAAGCCTTTCTAAGGAACTGAAAGATGGAATATTTGACACCCTTCCAAACCATTACCATGATAGATCATTAGTACTAGTGGAGCCTATGCAGTCCATAAATCTTGGAACAATAGAAAGGATAAAGATTCTACATCTAGCAGCGTCCATTACAGAACAAGAGAAGCCTGCATTCACAAAATTCTTTGAAGAGTGACATATCAATTTTTCTTGGTCTTATTCTGATATGCTAGGATTAGATCCAAATCTCCTAATGCATCATCTATCTCTACCAACCGGAATCAAACCAGTCAAGCAAAAATTGAGAAAAATTCACCCCAACATCGCCCTAATTGTAAAAGCTGAGCTAAAGAAGTTATTGGATGCAGGATTTATCAGGTCTATCGATTATTGAGAATGGATTTCAAATATTGTTCCTATATCTAAAACGGATAACAACATCAGAATATGCACATATTTTAGAGATCTAAATAAGGCATATCTGAAGGATGATTTTCCTCTACCAAGCATTGGCATCATTGCGGATCTAACAACAAGCCATGCCATGTTGTCATTAATGGATGGTTTCTTGAGGTTAAACCAAATAAAGATAGCACCTGAAGATGAGGAAAAGATGACATTCACTTTTCCATGGGGTACATTCTATTGGGATGTCATTCCCTTTGGGTTGAGAAATGTAGGGGCAACATATCAGCAGGAGATGACCACTATTTTTCATGACATGATGCATACTTTCATGGAAGATTATGTGGATGAAATCTTAGCAAAATCATACACTAGAGAAGAACATCTGGAGATCCTTAGCAAAATCTAAGTTACTAGACTGGAAAATTTCAATGTCAGATTGAACCCTAAGAAATGTGTGTTTTGTGTAACATCAGCAAAACTCCTTGGATACATTGTGTCAGAAAAAGGAATTGAAGTGGATCTAGCTAAGGTCAAAGAAATAATTACTAGACTGGAAAATTTCAATGTCAGATTGAACCCTAAGAAATGTGTGTTTGGGGTAACATCAGCAAAACTCCTTGGCTACATTATGTCAGAAAAAGGAATTGAAGTGGATCTAGCTAAGGTCAAAGCAATAATGGAGATGTTTCTACATAAAAATATCAGTCAATTACGGTCTCTACAAGGCAGGCTACAATCCATCAGGAGATTTATCTCCCAATTGGCAGAAAAAATCCACCCATTCAATCATCTACTTCATAGGAATGCCTCATTCAAGTGGGATCATGACTGTGAAACAACTTTTAATCAGATAAAGCAATATTTAATGTCACCTCCCATACTCATGGTACTTGTAGTAGAAAGACCATTGTTACTATATATTGAAACAACATACATTTCTTTATGAGCTCTCTTAGCACAAGAAGATTCTGAGGGAAAAGAAAAAGCTATTTACTACATCAGCATGACTCTCAACAGTTATGAAATAAATTACACATTCATAGAAAAAGCTTGTTTGGCAGTGGTATTTGCAACCTAGCAATTACGACACTACATGTTGACTCATACAGTTAGACTCATCACAAAAATAGATCCATTAAAATATCTACTCAACAAAGCTACTCTAGCAGGGAGACTAGAAAAATGGGTTATGATCTTAAGTGAGTTCAATATCCAATATGTAGACCGGAAAGCCATCAAAGGATAGGTGATAGCTGATCAATTAGCTGAAGCTCCATTACAGGATAATCATCCAATGAGCATTGAATTTTTGGATAAAGACATTCTGAATATTACCACACAACAATGGAGACTTTATTTTGATGGCTCATTCACACAAAGGGGGTCTCGTGTGGGAATTGTATTGGTTACACCTCAAGAACACACCATTCCAAGGTCCTATAGACTAATGTTTCCATGTACCAATAATGTGGTTATTGAATGGAACATCACATAAATACAAGTGTATGGGGACTCACAGCTTTTAATCTATCAGGTAAATGGCGAGTATCAAACAAAGGATGAAAAACTCATGCCATATAATAAAATGATAGATGATCTTAAAGAGTAATTTGTGGAGATCAAATTTGAATAGATACCAAGTGTAGAGAACAAAGCTATGGATGCCATGGTGACAATTTCTTCTCTCTTGCAATTACCAGAAAAGTAAGGTCATTATGAGTTTATGGTAGAACAAGTATCTAACCTAGCCTACGACAATCTTGAATCACAAACCATATGCCAAATAACCGACATTCAAAACTCACTATATGGAGAGATATATACTTACCTCAATGATAATATCCTTCCTCCTGATCTTTCTAGAAACAAAAAGCGTAACTTCATCCACCAATCCACTCGACATACATTGATAGCCGACATACTTTACTGTCGAGGTCTAGATGGTACTCTTCTTTGGTGTCTAGAACACAACGAATCTGATATAGCCTTACCTGAGGTTCATGAAGGTATTTGTGGAACTCATTCAAGTGGACCAACCCTAGCAAAGAAACTCCTTCGTTTGGGGTATTACTGGCCAAACATGGAAAATGAGTCTTATTAGTTTGTTAAGAAATGTAAGAATTTTCAAATCCATGGTAATATAATCCATGCACTAGCACAAGAGTTGCACCCTTTCACATCAACATGTCCCTTTTGTGAGTGGGGACTGGACCTGGTTAGGAAACATAAATATGTCTTCATCAAATAGACACAAGTTCATAATCACAACAACCAAATACTTTACAAAATGGATAGAAGCATGGTTCCTTTAACAACAATCACTGGAAAGAAGATCTCATCTTTGATACTAACCTACATAATCTATTAGTATGGCATACCTCAATCCATTGTTATAGACAATGGAAGACCATTTAAGAACTAGGACATCCTGGAATTATGTGAAAAATTTCATATCCAACATCGTTTCTCAACACCATACTATCCTTAGGGAAATGGCCAAGCAGAGGCCTCAAACAAGACAATTTTGAAAATACTAAAGAAAACAGTTAACGATGTTGGACGTGATTGGCATTTTCAGCTAAATCTTGCATTATGGGCCTATAGAACCAACATTAGGAAAACAATAGGAGCTACAACATATGCCTTGGTATATGGATCAGAAACTATACTACCCATTCAGGTTGAGACTCCATCACTCTATGTCTCACTGAGAGGTATCATTACAAATGAGGATTATAGAGTCTCTAGACTACATGAACTGGAATTTCCGGATGAACATCGTAAACAAGTTGTCAATCATTTGACGACATATCAACAAAGGATGTCAAGGAGCTACAATCATAGGGTAAAACCTCGAATCTTTCAGGTTGGAGATTTGGTCCTAAAGGAAAACCCTAGAAATCAGCAGGATAGAGAAAATAAAGGGAAGTTTGAACCTAACTGGCTAGGTCCCTTTGTCCTCATATCAGTTTACGGACCAGGAGCATATCGGCTATCTACATGTGAAGGGGATCTGTTCGATGAACCTATCAATAATATGCATCTCAGAAAGTTCTACACCTGAGTCACCTAGTGCACAAATTGTTTTTGAAAATAGTTACATTGATGAAAACCTGGAAAATAGGCGTCTTGGTGACAAAAAATATAAAAAAATTAGAAAAATATAAAAATACAAAAAAATAAAAAAGACTAAAAAATTGCAATAAAAAAAAGTAGTGAAAACCTGGAAACAGGCGCTATTTGTGATTTGAACCAGCTTTTCCATCTATTGGAAGCATGTCATGGTCATTACTTTCACCATCATTTTACATCCATCATCATATCATTGCAAGTGGTCATGTCTCACCATAGCTTGGGGGCAACATCTGGACCTTACTGTGGGCAATAAACCTCAAGTTTAACAAAATGGACAAACAACATGAAGAAAATCACAACACGAATAATGATTGAAACACAACCCAACATAGAACATCAATCACCATCAAAAACACATTGGACATCCATATCACAATGGAAAATCCAAAAATAAGTCAAAAAGTCATTCTCAAAAAGTCAAAAACATGAGTGTATTTCAGTTGAACTACGTGGTCTCTGCATGTATAATGTAGGAAAGGCTAATATTTGACCAGCCCCTAAGGCCCCTAGGATAGGTCGTTAGGTTAGGTTTGATCCAAATCTCAGAAAATCACAAAAACATCAGAAAATCAAAATCAAAACGGATGATCTAATCTGAATAATGATTGAAATACTTTAAGTAAAAATTGGATAGATGTACTTTGATCATTGTTATCATTTCTTTGGAGCGACTCAATGATGTATTGAACTAGAGAAGCTAAGAAGAAGAATGGTATTTTCTTTATCTGATGTTTGTGAGTTAATCATCATTATTGTGTGAATTGTCATGAGACATGCTCTACAAAGTATCACTAGTGACATTCTAATTCACATAGGAAAGTGATTGATTCTAGTCTTTTTATGCAAGAAATGCTCAAGTCATCTCGGTTTAATTATACCTTGATGCTTATGTTCGCTTGCAATATAAAAAATCATGAAAGTAATACTCAAGTCATCATTGGTTTACATTATACCATTGATGCTTGTACTCACTTTCAACATTTAAAAAGCTCCAATACATCAAATCAACCTCGCTTATCATGAGGTACATCAATCAAACTATAATTATTCCTCACCTATCATGAGGATAATTATCATCAACCAAACATCATAGCTCGCCTATCATGATGTTGAACATCATCTACTTGATCAAGATCATCAATCATATCAAACCAACAACTAACACGATTGAAAATCGACAAAATCAAGAATAAATTTGACAAACTTTATCAATCTAACTTGTATGCACTAAAACAGGCACTCAAAGCGCTAAATCATGACATGTGCCATTTCATCAGTCAAAAGCACTATTATAGGTGGTCAAAGTGCCATTTTACCATAAGTGCTATTTTAGTGGGTCAATGAGCTAATCTATCGGGTTGAAGCGGTAAACTAATCAAAGAGCTAAAACAAAAAATCAAAGTGCTAAAGTTTATATCCTAAGCGCTAAAACTCTAGAAGCGCTAATTTATCTTACCTACGCACTAAAACAATTGACCTAAGCGCTAAAGTTATGGAAGCGCTAAACCAGTTGACCTAAGCGCTAAATTTTTGGAAGCGCTAAAATAGTTCATCTAAGCGCTACAACGGAAATCAAATGTGCTAAAAGAATTCAAAATTTTAAAAACCAAAAAATATGCAAAAAATGAGACATGCAAAAAAAATGAAGTTCAAGGGTACGTATCGGAGGTCCGTAGGCGGCTAGGTGGTTGTGTTGTCACACACGCTCAAATCAGTGAGTGTGGTATGGGATTTGCATCTTGCTCCAAGTTGCTAAAAAATCTCTCATAAAATTTGAAAACTCAAATGCACAAATGAGTTTGAAAATGACCTTTTTGACCTTTTATGGGTTATTTTTGGTGGGGATTTTTATGGGATTAATTAATTTTTTAAAGAGAGATTAATTCCAACTCATCCAGGGGCAATATTCTACATTCTTTATCCGAAGATAAATTACTTCAACATCAAATCATCATCAAATCATCAAAAAATCATAAAAAAATGAAAATTCCAAAAAATCATTAAAAAAATCAAAAATCATCAATTTATCTCCCGAGGGGGCATATATTCATCATCACCTGAAAATCAACGTCTGGGGCATACTAAATTTTTTTTCATCGATACTGGCAGTAGCAGCAGCAGCAAAATTTTCTTTGAAGCAATGCGTAAACACATCACTTCAAATAGGGGAAAAATGTATACACCTAAAAATGGTTTGGATAATCTAATTAATTAAATATGACTTATTTGATTAATTAATCTTAATTTCATCTACTATTAAAAAAAATAAAAATTATTTACATAGTTCACATTTAATTCTTCTAAATTCTTCTATTTTAAATCACATCATTCTATCTTAATTAAATGAATAGGTTCACATACTTTGTTTTATTTAATTGTTTATTTCTTCCATTTTAATTTAATAAATAGACTTCTATAGTTTATTTTATTAAATTTAATATCTTATTTCTTCCTAAATTTGAATAAATCCAAAATATTCAAATTCTACAGTTCATCATATCTCACCAATAAAATTGGATATTCTATATCCAATTTAATTCAATTGGTATTCACGAGAAAGTTGTGGAGACAAATTTGTAGGCAATCCTCTCAATCTCATTCCTTTGATTCTTCCTATCATATGGCCTGATGTTTTCATGGAGAGAAACCATTCACATAATCAGCTCAAGCTTTTCAATCTCTCACCATTCAATTCTTCAGATTGAATCCAAGCCTTTGTTGTATTGCCTCGTCACAAATTGTTGCCATGAAATCTATATATACAGCCTTTTTTCATAGGAAATAGATCCAAAATCTTTCATCTTTATGCAAACATACTCTGCAGGAATAGCAATCAAGAAATCATAGCAAATAGCAATAGCATCTTAGCATCATAGCAATCATAGCATCAATAGAATCTATATCACGACTGCATCATAGTTTTACTGTAGCTTCCATCCATCAGGTTTCATGTCAGAATAGATTATAGTAGCATCATATCATCTAGAAATCATTATCAATCATTAGATCATTGTATTTAGCATCATTCCATTCTCTAGATAGGCATTTTAATAGTCGTGGTGCTTACCAAATCTAAGAGCCCTCTGTGATTTGATAAATGTTTGGAGATAGGAGACAATGAGATGCTTTCAAGTTTTTTGTGCTTTAAATTAGTTAATTGTTGTTGAATCTTGATATAATGTTTCATTAAGTGTTTTTAGTTGTTTTACTTATTTACTTATTTCACACTTATAAAGGGTATCGAGCAAGGGAGTGAATTGTCTTTTTGAATCTCCATAATTAAAGGGCACTGTGGCTTTGACAACAACTACTTGGTTATTGATATTTTGAGTTGTTTGTTGAGTGGGATTAAATTGAAGGAACCCCTTAATTTTTTTTCTAAAAGTTTGGGAATTGTTTTGGTTTGCGGGCTCAGATCTCTTAATTTAGCTAGAAGTGGACTTTGTATCTCGACTACTAACCAAATTTTGGCAATCATGGAGGGCTATACACAAGTGCATGAAGGATGGGAATTTCATCATGGTAAGCTTGTCTTGAATATTACTTCGCAAGTTTTCTATGAACATATTTTGAAGGTGAGGTTCGGGGACCTTGACATCAATTTGGGAATAAAGCAATTGATAGTGTGAGATAAAATTAGTTATCTTTTCTTCTTCCTTTTGCTTGCATCTCATCAAATCAACCAAGGTAATTTTAGGAGTCATATGCACTTGGAAATGGTTTACAAATGCCTCAAAAATTTCATTGAATGAACAAATTGAGTTGTTCGATAAAGAAGAGAACCATTCCAAGGAAGTATCTTTCAAGGACCTAGGAAAAAGTTTTTCCAATAGCTTATCATCGAGGACAAAGTCACTACATAAGGCAGTGTAGGCATTAACATGGTTAGAAGGATCTCCCTTCCCTCCATATTTCTCAAATCTAGGCACCTCTACAACTTGTGGCATTGGTGTTCATAATATCTCCAAGGAAAATGGACTAATTTTGACATAATATGTAGGTGGGACATTTTGGTTTTGGTTTATGGTGGAAATCTATTTTTGAAGGGCTGAAATAGTTTGGAAGAGTTGAGATATGAGAGGATCATTACTTGTTTTATGAAATGAAAGTGAGAGTAGTGAAGGAGTGTATGTGTTCATAGGACAAGTGAATGGAATGCTTATAGGTGGTAAGGTAGGAGATATAACTTGTGATTCCAAATAGGAACTAGGAATGCTAGCAAGAATACCCAAGGAAGGAATCATATTACTAACTTATTGCATTGTTGTTGTGACTTGAGGATTGGTATAGGTAGGTATTGAGGCTATTTTTGTAGGAGTAATTTGAGTTCCTCCTTGACTTGTAACATTCATTTTTGGAAAGGAAAACTAGTGCCTAAGGTGAGATGTTTTCCACAAATTTACACTATGTTTTTCACAAGGTCAAGGCCATCCTCACTTTCAAGCATGCGGTGAATGTTATTTGTGGTAGGGATGGCAGTAGTTGAAATGTTATCATTTTGAATTTGAAGTTGTAGGTGTGCTAGGTCCTCATGAATGTGAATTAAATTTTTTTGTGGGACTCTATCATTCCTTATGTCAACTTGCATCACACTACTTGAAGGAAAAGTGTTGTTGAAGGTATTGTCTATATCTAGTGTACTAGTGTCAATACCAAGAGTGAAAGAGCTAGACAACCCAAGATCCACAATGATTGTACTTGTAGATGTCTAAATTTGGACACTTAATTTATCCAAATTCATCCCCTTCCATCTTATTTTTGTTAATTAAGTAATACTACTATTATTTAATTAATAGCTTTAATTATGCCAAATCCCTATGGTATTTAATCAATAATACCTTAACTCTTTAATCCTCCTTTCATCAATTGAATTAAATAAATATTCCATTTATTTAATTCCCTTCATGTCACATCCTCCATCATTTTTATCTTATCCTAATCCTTCTTCTAATCTCATCATTAGGATGTGCACATGCCTAATCCTTGATTAGGATGTGTCACATCCTCCAACTTTTGCAAGTTGGCCTCTAATCTCTCTTAGCCACCTAACCATCCTCTAATCCCTCACTAACTAGCCTAATCAACCTCTCAAGGAATTTTTAATTCCTTTTATCCTTCCAAGGAATATTAAATTCCTTTTCTCTTCCCCATGTCCTTTATGACATGTGTCCTTAGTCAACCCTATTAAGTGCTTTTCTTTTTTGACAAGGCATCTCCCTTCCCCATGTGAATTTTTAATTCACCTTTTAATCCCCCAATGCATTTAAGGAATTTTAAATTCCTTCTCTCATCCCCATGAGAATAGTTGAGGAATTTTTAATTCCCCACATGTCCTCTCCCCCACATGGGGACAAGTACCTCCTTTATGAGGAGATCTTGTCCAATCCCAAGGTAATTTGTACCCCCCTCCATGTCATGTATCTATCCTTCCACCTCATGTCCACTTCACCTTTTAGGGCTATCTCACATGCCACATGTCAAGATGTGAGGGCTTGTGAGTTCTCAACTCACCTTAGCCCTACATCTTGATATTTTGTGGATCAATCTCAACCGTCCATTTCACCTAAGAATTCTCAAAAATCCTATAAATACCCCCTCTTTTCTCTCATTTTAGGGAGATCATTTTGCTAGCCAAACTCTTGCAGTTTTGTTTCTCAATCCACACTTAGCCATTTTCATGTTTTCATCCACTTGCACTCATCCTCACAACATAATTTAGCTTGCATCTACTTGCCATCAAAGGAGCATACACATCCAAGATCGAAGGGCCAACCAAAGGATCGACTCAACGCAAGGTATAAGGTTCTATTTCATTGCTTTTATCTTGTTTTGTTTCCAACTTAGGCTAATCTTGAGGTGTAGGTTGTTTTAGTTGTTTATTTGCACTCTTTTACTTGTTGCTTGCTTTCTAACGCTCACATTCAACCTATCACATTTATGGCACGCCCAGTGGGACCCATAAACAGGTCTCTTTCTTTCACGTTTGTTGTTTTTTGCATTTTTGTAGGTCCAGGTTACAGAGTGGCGAACCTGTCCTCCTGCAGTGGCGGACTGGTCCTGGAGTGGCGGACCTATCTTGGGGTGGCGGACTAGTCCTGACAGAGTGGCGGATCTATCCTGGAGTGGCGGACCTGTCCTGCAGTTGCGGACCTGCCCCAGTGCAGTGGCGGACCTGTCCTAATTCAGTGGCGGACCTGTCCTAATTCAGTGGCGGACCTGTCCTAATTTAGTGGCGGACCTGTCCTGAAGTGGCAGACCTGTCCTAATAGAGTGGCGGACCTATCCTTGCAGAGTGGCGGATCTGTCCTTGCAGAGTGGCAGACCTGTCCTCCAGAAGGTAAAAATTTCAAGTTTTCCCGAATTGTCTTTTGGTAAAATAGGAACATAGTTTAATTAAAGGGGTGTCAATAAACCTTGCTTGGCCTGTTTGGGAAGGCTATCTGACGTATCCAATCCCCTTGTGCCATTTGGCAATCCTGGGTGACGAGAAATCGTAGCTTTCCAAGTCCTTTGAATCACCCCTTTTTCATTTTCTTAGTGGGACCTGCTTGGGGATTTCATCACCCCAAGGGATGATTCCAACCACGTGTACCGGCGGGGTATATAAAGGGGGGAGAGTGAAAGTTGTACCTCAATCCAACCACGTTGTAATTGGCAAAGCGTCGGGATGACATGAAGAGTTGGTCCGAGCCTTTAGTATCTCGCTAAGGTTCCCGACTCACACTTGTAATGGGTTGGTGTTCACGGTTTGGGCCTCACATACCGTGCATATATCAAGGACTCCTTAGAAACCATGTTCATCCTAGAGTA
>VDFB02391680.1:0-55857 GCA_007258455.2 Sequoia sempervirens
ACTCCTCTTCATAATAGTTCATTTCAATAGGCACAAAAACATGTTCACTTATGCTATGTATTCACTAAGGCTTTCACAAAAGGAATGATCCCCAATGTTGGGTTCTTGTCTATTGCTCCTCTTAAGCGTCATTGTTTGCACTAAGGTAAACGTCAACCATCATGAATTCTCCACTAAAAAGATATGTTGCAAAAACAATTTCATTATCTTTGTGTTTGATAGTTTTGGTTGAATACTAACTTTTATTTTGATTGTTTGTGTTTCCTTTCCACATGCTATTGATGAAGAATGGAATATTCACCAATGTAGTATTGTTGCTCGTCACTCTTCTAGGTTTTCCTTTGCAGGTGTTCAACCTAGGGGAGGATTCTTATCCTCACTAAGGCAAAGAACCATACCAGCATTTACATCTCTATTATTCTCTTTTCTTTTCTTTTTCCGCTTCACATGTCTATGCTTTGAGATGCAAGTTGAATGCTTAACTTTTTTTTCCTTCTTATATGAGGTTGCTAGAATTTCAAGTTGAATGTGTGAAATTTTTTGTTTCTTTAACTTTCTACTAAAAAGATTCCAAAGATTCCAAACTTAAAAAATTGGTGTTCAAGAGTGTTTATCAACACAACCTTATTTTGTGTTTTGTAACATATTTATTCGTTATGGAAATTCTAATATTCTATTATCTAGCATCACTGTGACATACCCAATTTAAGTTAAAAATTTAAGTTTACAATTCTCTCAATTGGGTTTTTTAGACTACCATTTTTTTTGCAAATGGGTTATCAAAATTTTTAGTGGTTGTCAATAATATTACAAAGTTGGGTTCATTGTTTATTAGGGTCTCTACATATATTATGCTTACAAATGTTTTAGATATTTTTTTAAAACCTTAATAGGTTTAAGGTTTACTTGCATTTATTCATGAAGTTATTAAGGTTTATGTAGTGTCAAAAATTGTCATCCTTGACAATTTCACACTAGGTTTAGCTCCCCCCTATGTGCTTGCACCTAATTATGCATTTAATTTTCCTATTTTAAAAATATCTTCAAAAATTAAAAGGTGGGATTGAAAATAAATATTTAATATTTAATATCGATGTTTAAGGCCTCGAAAAGGATGGATTTAGACTAGGGCACCAAACACCCTTGTCCAACCTATTTTGGCTAGATTTTAATATTTTTTGTCTCAACATATTAATATTTGAAAATCCAAAATTATTTGTGAGCTATCAATATTTGATTTTTGAAAAATTAGAAGAATTGCATATAAATAAAATCATTTTTACCATTTTAATCCTAGCAATTTGGAAAAATGTTATAAGGCAATTAAGATTATTATTGAGCAGTCAAGAGCAAAATTAGCAAAATTACAACAATATTTGTTTCAGTTAAGAATCATGTTAGACATACATCATGTTTTCATGTGAGTTTATTCAGGTTTCATGTTCATTTGTTTTATGAGTAGTAACACTTGCAAGACTTCAAATCAAGCATCAATTTCTCTTTGAAGGTGATGAGTACGTTAACTTCATTCCATCAAGGAATGCATATCTGAGTATTGAGTTGTAGCTCAATTGTCAATTTATCACTTGTTTATCATTTAGCCTCTTCCTGCCCAAGGGTAAGATCTATGTTTACATCATCATAGCCATTGTGGAGGTAGAAATACCAAAATGGGGTTTGACTTAGGAAAGCCCCTATACTACACAACCCTTCCCCCTCTTTCATGTGTGTAGATTATAGATCTAAAGTGAGTTAGAGGAAGATTAAAGGCCTAATTGCTAATTCAAGAATTCAAGTCCTACAAGTTATCAAATTAGGGAAAGTGGATTTTATCAGTAACATATGAAGTTTTGATAGTGAGTCCAAAAGAGAAGAACACACATACTAGGAGCAATAGGAGAGTGAAATCAAATCTTGAGTAGCTATTACCTAGTCTAAGGTACCCAACACCCTTGTCTAGCTGTTTCAAGCCCAAATTTATATGGCAGGTTCTTCTATGTCTGCCCTTTGTTGTTTTTGAACTCTTTTTTTATTTATCAATTCCATGTTTTCCAAAAATCTCAATAGTCTGCTACATTTTCATAATTAACCTAGGAACATCATTGCATCATTAAATTTAGTCAATTAATAATCAATTAATCATATCAACACATCGACTTAACAAAAGGGATTAAAATCTTGATCCACCATTTTGGCTCTTCCATTGAGGTTTGTAACCAAGCGGGTGTTGAGATCACTTTTAACCACATTTTCCTTTTGTGATATTGGAACAAGTGTGATTTAGGCCATAGATCCCTTTTTCCAATATCACATTTTGGTGAACTCGATTGTATGTGCACTTTAAAATCTTCTAAAATGTAAAGCGTATCATTTTAAAATCTAAGTGCAATCTTAGGTTGTGTGAATTCATAATTTATGCATACATATTTTCATAAAAAATATTTAAAAAATCAAAATTTTCATAACGCCTTTTATTCAAAAGATAGAGTTAATTCATGTTGTTGCAAGGTAGATCTAGCTCATAATTGCATTGAAAAATCTGCATTAAGTCATAATAAAGGCTAAAAATAAATCTGAAAGTGTTTAAATTTGACATTTATGCATATACATGTTGTGGAAAAAGTGAAAAATATCATTGTTGCTATTGTCATTTTAAAAGATGGAAAAAACTTAAATTTCTAGATTTTCCAAATTAGGATTAGTTAATTACCACATTTTGAAATTTGAATATTACATTTGGGTCCTACATTATTACTTAAAAAATCTGAAAATTGCATACAAAATTATGTTCTCCATATTACAAAAAATTGAAATTTTGTGTATTTCTAGAAACTTGCCTTTTTCCAGACCTAAACAGTTACAAATTAGAATCCTTGGACATTGTAATTCATTTCCAAATTTTGAATTTAGAAAAATTAGCTCACTGATTTAGGGAACCCAACGCCCCTATCTTGGTTGTTTTTTATCAAATTTTGGTGGTAGTAGTCTCTATAACTCTTTTTTCCAAATCTTGTCCCAATTTTCATTTTCACTGTTCTATAATAATAATTATCTCAATGCATATATTTGTTAGTAATAAACTCTCATAATGTCTTAGTGCTTTAGAAAAATAATGTCTTCTTTGAGATCCTTGGTTGATGTTGCATGTTGTGTCTTTGGTAATGCTTCTCCTACAAGTGCTAAAGCGTGTGTTTCCTTGTCTCCCAATGCATGTTCTCCTAGTGAGGATAAATTGGTGCAAGATGAAGAGATCATTGATAGATCCTTAAATAATTCATTACCTACCCTTAAAACCAACATTTTCCTTTATCCTCCATCAATATTGCCTACTCATCCTTGTCAAAAATTAGCAAAGCCTACCATAACTTCACTTGATATGGTCTCTTCCTCCCACAAAGAAAGTGCTTTACAATTCATCCCTCGCCCATTACATATGAAATCCCTTGCCAAAGAAAATAAATATAAGCATATGTCCAAAACTAATCATCCATATTATGTAAACAAAGTTAGTGATACACCCATTAATCTAGAAAAGTGCTATGGTCATAGATTTAAGATGCTTGCTAAATAAGGTTGTGATACAAAGAATGAACATGAAATGCAAACTCTTAGAACAAACACCACAAGACTCTAAAAAATGGATTGGTTATCAAGAACCTCCATCTTTACAAAATACATTTACACCAGAATCAACTCCACTACCACTTCATGGTCCAATTGGAGATGGCCTTCTTTCCAATCCACACCCTTTGTTCGAGATAGAATGTACATTATGCATACTTTTGCAAGGGAAATTAATAAATTTACCACCTATTCATGAAATAAAGGATAATAAACAAATAACTCAAAATTCATCCTTTTGTGCATATCATAGAACATTTAGTCATTCTACGAATGAATGTTGTGCTTTAAAGAAAAATTTGCAAGGATTAATTCAATTATATGATATTGATGTAGATCCATATAAAATAATAAATTAGTTACTATGGTGTTTCTCCTTGTTATGTGGCATTTGTAGTATCATAGGATTCTCATTGCCATGCATGGGGGCATAAAAACATCTTGTGCAACCATATTTCATCAACAAGGAGCAACACAATAATATCCTTGTCCTCACACTTGGGGGGCAAGGATGGCTAGTCTTGTGTGATATGTATTATTTCCAAAATATCCTCTCTTTATTTGTTATCTCCTTAAAATATTAATGTATCAAGTACACTAACATTTTAAGGGGGAGGGGGCATATTCCCCTGTCTATTTGGGAAAAATTACAAAAATATAAAACCATGTTGCCCCTTTAGTGTTGATATTATACATAATATCCCCTAAGGTGTGGACCTACATCTCCATATTGCCTCTTTAGTGGTGATTTTGTGCATTATATCCCTTAAGGTGTGGTTTTGAATCTCCATATTTCCCCTTTAGTGGTGATATCATATAGGGTATCCCCTAAAGAATGACTTTCTTAATCTATGTTAGTGTCCTCTTAGTGGTGGTATTATGCCCAATACCCCCTAAAGTGTGAATTTTCATGTCATTATATGTCCCTTTGGTAGTGGTATTGTGCTTGATACCCCCTTAGATGTGTCCCTTCATTCCATGATTTGTCTTCTCTTAGTGGTGGTTTCATGTATGATACTCCCTAAGGTATGACCTCCCATACATTAAGTAATGTCTTTTGAAGTGTAAATATCCACTTGTTGGCATAAACCCTTTGTAGTGGTGTTATTTATAACACCCCCTAAGGCATGGCTTTATGATTCATCCCCCGTGACATTAAACTTTGTACACCCCCTAAGGCGTAGCTTTATGATTTATCCCCTGTGATGTTAAAATTTGTAAACCCCCTTAGGTGATTTTTCCCATGTGATGTTAAACTTTGTACACCCATTTGATGTGATTCATCCCTTGTAATGTTAAAGAGTCCCTTGTGATGTTAAAATTTTGTGTACTCCTTAAGATGCGATTTACAAAATAGGTCCATGGATTTGGCATAATGCAACTTGTTGATTCATGAACTTGAGCCCTTTTTAACATGGCCAACTAGCATAACACAACTTGATTTTTAGTGGAGCCATGTGTTTCATGAGTCAACTAGGATAACACAACTTATTATCCTTGTGAAACCTATCATATTACATGGACACCTAGCATAATGCAACTTTCTAGCCAATAGATCTATGTAGCTCATGAGTGGCCTAGCATAACACATCTTGTTGGCCTTATGAGAGAACTATCTTGCCTAACATCATATTCAAGAAATGATGTTCAATATTTGAGACAATTTTATGACTAAGTTCTCTTTTCCTTACTGACTTGAATCTTTTTAGTACTAACCATATGTGTTTTTTATGATTGAGAGCTTTAGACATATTAGATTAGAAAACAAAGGAATGTTAAGGTTAGTTGAAAGAAATATATTCAAACAAATTGTAAACCTTAACAAAACATAAGTGTTACTTGGTAGAAGTGCCAGGATTTGAACAGAAGTGTCGTAGTGTCACTCAAACAAAAGTGTCACACTTTTCTTGCAAAAAGAAACAAAAATTTAAAACATAAGCATGGCTTTAGGACAAAAGTGTCAAAATTATAATAGTCAAAGAGCTCATCTGTTATGCCCAAGCCAAGAGGGGTCTCCTTTCTTCTCATCATCTATACATGTCTTGACAAATTGAGGGTCATGAGACTTGGCTTGAAGGACACTAGCCACTCCTTGGGGAACAAATTTTGTTCTCCCCCCTTTATATATCCCTCCAAGAAACATGCTTGAGATCAAAGCTTGGGGTGATGAGGCCCCCAAGCAAGTACCCTACTTAAAAGAAATGGTTATGGTGTTGCTTTTGATCCCCAAGATCGTTCTTAGGAGTCATGAGGGGAGACCATACGCACAACACCACAACTCAAGGTGTACAAAAAAAATGAAAATTAGTGTTGTTTATGATTTTCAAGATCGCACAAAGTGTAAGGAAAGAGCATACACAACACTAACCTACCAAGCACATAAAATAATTTATTTTAGGTGCACCAAAAGAAAATATGAGATTTGTCTTGTTAAATTTTAGGTACACCAAATAAAAATTAGATTTGTATTGTTCAATTTTAAGCCCAAAACTAAGTGTGCAAGTTGTTTGTTCTTGACATAACCCATTTTTTATTGCATTTAAATTATAATATGATAAATTGAATTATTGAGGAAATTCAATATGTTGAATGAAAATTTTGATATTTTTGAAAAGTTTGAAAGAAGTTGACCGTATTTTGACCATGTGATATTATGAACTATCTCATACTTTATCATGATTAAATGTTACTGATGAACTGTGTAAGTGCAAGTGTGTGCAAATGCAAGGTAATAGTTTGAAGGACGAGAACACAGTTGAAGTAGGATCGTTTAGCTGGATTTAATGGTAAGCTTGATGGAATCTAGATGCACACATCACATAAACAACATGATAGATTGCATTTAAACTTTTATATAGAAAATTATATTGACTTGATTCGAAATGATTCAATGTTTGAAAAGAATAGGCTTGTGGAATTGTTATACATGTGACTTCTTATTCAATTGTTTATTCTGATCATATGTTTTTGAAATTAAAAAAGAGAATGATAGCATGATTAAACATATTTGTATGAAATTAAAGAGGGCATACTTGAAGGATAAGAAAACTACTTCTTTTGAAAACAATTATTCATATAAAATAAAAGTTTATTCCTTGCTTGGAAGTGATTGAATACTATACTATTATAAAAGTAATATATATATATATATATATGAACACACACAAACACACACACACACACACACACACACACACACACACACACACACACATATATATATTCCTTATAAAGCTCGAATATGGATCAAAATTATCAAAACCATATTGTTAAATCCAAATAATATTTAAATTAAGACATAATGAAATAGTGGCTTGCATTTGAATTTAAGACCAAGATATGCAAATTTGAATGGTGGGGCAGCCAATTAATGTCAATTATGAATGAAAGAGCCCCATAATGCTGCAAATAGGTAAGGAAAACATGCATTTTCCATTTCAGTAACACAAAAAATACCTAGAAGAAATCGACAGGGGTCTAGCAGTGGTGATAAGAAATCAGGAAAAAGCAAGCCAGTGAATCGACTCATCAGGAAAAGAGGGAAAAATCCAAGGAAAATCCATGAACAAAGGTAAAAATTGTTGTTTTATTTTGTTTATGCCTGAATTTTACATTCAAAACTATTTGAAACTTTCATTTCCCTTATTTTTTGTCAAATTCATTTGAGTTGATGGAAAAATAATAGATGCCCATTTTTTGCAAGTGTATTTTGTTTCAGAACCAAGGTGTTTTGATTTGAAATCGACCATTTTCTTGTTTTATGTTTCAAGGGCCTTATCGACCAACATTTTCATGCACCATATCTTTGCATATTCTTTCTATTGGCATGATCGTTGAACCAGGTTAAACCCTGTATGATTTATTCATTTCATCTTTTTCATTTATTTCTTGCATGTAACATTTGTTAACCATTACATGGTTAATCGGATGAATTCTAATTTCTTGAATTTATATTTTGTATTAAATGATTTAAAAATCGTTATCGTTTTACTTTAAGGGAAGCCAACTATTTCACCATTGTAACCCTTTTCAATATGGTGTTCTTCTTGTCAGCTAGGCTGAACAGGTATGTCACCAAAAGTGGGTACGAAGGCTGCTAACATCATTCATAGAATGATGTGTGTATATATATGTCACTACTACTTAAGCATGTTGCCTCGTTCTCGAACGATGGAGGAACAATTACATCATTCCATTTTATCATGTGGGAATTGATCTTTAAGATCAATTGCAGTATATTCTTTGTACATAGATTTAATCATTCAACAGAATGATCCCCATTTTATTTTCTTACATGTGCTCACACATGTTGTTTACACCAGTCTATTTTGCAAGCACAAATCATTCTTAGAACGATTGCTATGAATGTGTTTTATCAACCAGACATCAAACATTGTAAGTCGATAATCAATATTTATTTAAGGTTTGACTAATGATAATGTTTGTGATGAAACCAAAAAATCATACAAATGTTAGTCATTCTTAGAACAATAGTAGCTTGAATTATATCCATAACATTCACCCATAAAAAAACTCGGGTATCTCCTAACCCAAAACAGTAATAAGAATATTCCAATTTGTATGTGATTGAAAATGACAAGCATGTCGTTTGATCCTTTTGTTTGCACAAAAAGGACACTACTAATGTCTAGATCATCGTATAACCAGAATGATAGAACATTGACCATATACATGATATACTAGGTAACCTAAAGCTGTTAATGAGACATATTGGCAGAGTAACTTATAAACTTCTACAAACAACATTTGTTTTGTTATAAATAGCATTGTTTTGATATAAACAACACATCAATATGTGGAAACTATTGAAACATATATGTTCTTATTTCTTTGAAAAGGAAAATTTACATCTTGTATTACTATCAAACGATATGACAATCCATAGCATTATTAGAATGAAAACAATCTATTATAATGGTTTTTATTTAAGAATGTATGCACAAATTAATAACTTAAGTCGACACATATATGTGGATGCACATAGACCTTCATCTATGTACATATACATACTTGTGACATACCTTCTTTTATTACTTATTTAATTCATTTTAATGAATATTGAATTATGTTGAATGCAATCATGTGATATGTGTTAGATTTGTGAATAACATGAGCCACAAGATCAAAAAATGAACAAAACACCTTCCACCAAGAGTCTACAAAGGAAATATTTACTATTTCTCAAAAAGAAAATACTTACAGAATGAATAATTACAAGAGAGAACGAATGCTTTATAAGATCAACCCTAATGCTAAAGGGATTGGATCATGACACGTGTCAACATCTTGTCTGATGAGACAAATTGATCTAATATTAGCTCTGTAGTTAACAATGTGTGAGGGGGAAAAAGGATGTTAGATTCAAATTCAAGATGAACAAGAATGAAATTTGACAAAGGAATTTAATCTACAATCAAATGCACAAATCTAAAATCTAAAAATCCTACACATACAAGATTAAGCTATATTGTTTCAAACATAATAAGGAACCTACTAATTACCAAATTAAATGAAAGCAAAAGACATTTTCACCATCCTGTAGCAGAGTGTATTTGCTTGATGTTGGATTGCTCTTATCACAACGAAGCCTCCAAAGTTCATGTGCAAAGTGTGGATGAATGCTTGGTTGATTGAAGGAAGGAATGAAGCTCTCTCAAGGATGATCTCGACAACACTTCGTTGCATAAGGTATGTTGATTCTTTGATCCATATTTGTGAGGAGAGAGGTTTGTTTTATAGGAAAAGAGATTTTGAATTAATGAACAGGATTGTGTTGGAGAATATCTAGATCAACGGTCAAAATATTTTGAGAGGATTTAGACATGAGAAGATTGTGCAAAGTTGATTGCACAATTAGGGTGATTGAAGAATAGGTTGGCTAGTCAGCAATTGATTGCTCAATTAGGGTTTAGTTAGGAATTAGATGGTTGAGTTAGAAAAATTAGATTGATTAGTTAGCAATCCATGATTTTCTCAATCAAAAAGTGGGTGAGGAATACTAATTAATTTAATTAATTAATTAACTCCTTTTTGTGTTTGATTTTTGATAATTGATTTGAATAGTTTGATTTAATTATTCAAATTTTGGAGGGAAAGTCTGATAATTAAATTATTATGATTTAATAATTCAATTAATTTTGAGGAATAAGGTGAATTAGTGACGTAATCAAATAATTGGCGTTGTTTGACTAATCAGGACGAAGTAAGATTGTGTTAGGACTCTATTAAATAAATGTAATTTATTTAATTGGTTGAAATGATGAAATATGAATTAATCGAATAACATTGTACTATTAGATTAATAGTAGAATTAGGGTTTTGAATGTTGTTTGATACTATTCAATGCATTGTGAGATGTCGTGAGATGATTTTGAGATGTTTTGAGATGTTTTAGAGATGTTTCGAGTTGATTTTGAGATGTTCTAAGACATTTCGAGTTCATTCAAAGATATTCCGAGTTGATTCATAGTCATTCTGAGATGTTGTGAGTTGATTTAGATTCATTCCAAGTTGATTCAGAGTTGTTTTGAGACCTTCCAAGTTGTTTAAGAGTCATTCTGAGTCATTTCAAGATGTTTTGAGTTGATTCAAAGTTGTTCTGAATTGATTCAAAGTTGTTTCGAGACGTTCTAAGTTGATTTAGAGTTCTTTTGAATTAATTCAAGGTCATTCTGAGACGTGATAGGTGTTAAGTCAATTTTACATGTCTACATTTTTCCCCTCTTTGATACAAAGTACTGGTTGCTTTGTTTCAAAGATTTTGTTTTTTAAGATCAAGTTTTTTTGAAAAAAAAAATATGCCCCACTATGTCCTGGTGTTTTGTGGAATGATGGTAGGACTCTATGTTACCCCCTCAAGAGGTTGACCAAAAATTCCAAGTTCTAAGGTCAGGCTCATGACTCTATTCTATTTTCATTCTGATGTGTTTAGGTCACATAATTAGGTTTATAGGTCCTTTGTTTCTCATTCTGATGTTTCTGAGAGCTTCTAATTTGAAAGTAGTATTGTTTCCCCAAGTAGAAATTAGGGTTTCCTAGGTGAAATTAGGGTTTCTTGAGGTTTTATATAATCAATTTGTCCTCTAGAAAGCTCATTTGTGTTTTGACTCTAGCTAATTCTTGTCTCTAGTTCTCTCATTCTATCAGTTTTCAAGGAGAAATGTCACATTTTGATGGAGTCCCACATCGTTTTTAGCTCATTCAGGAGATTGGGCATTGGTGGTCCAGTATGTACCTTCTCGCTTTTTTGCTTTTTTCTTATTTCATTCTCGTTTTGTGTGTACTAAGTTTTCTAGGTAAAAAGCAAAGTTCCTTGATTTCTAAGCTTTTTCCTCAGTTTTCATGCTTTTTCCTATTAAGAATCCACGCCTTTGACATTTTTTAATGCCTTTGACTAGGATCTTTACTTTTGTTTTTGAGAATTTGCTTGAAAAGCTCGCCTTTGACTGTTTAAAGTCCCGAAAGCTCGCCTTTGAGTTTTTTCCATGCCTTTGACATATTTCCACTCCTTTTTTTCCTTGCCTTTGCTTGAAAAGCTCACCTTTTCTTGATAAGCTCTCCTTTGCTTCGTGTTTTCTGAGCACTTGCTCAAAACCCTTGCTTTTGATTCTTTCTATTGCATTTGACTTTAGCTTTTTCTCAGAACCCTAACATGTCTTCATTTGTCATCCTAAATATTGTTTGTCATCATGTTTTGTGTTATTATGTGTCTCCCACCTATTTAGAGTGAAACCTTAACATTATAGGTTAAAAAATGATTGCAAGTTGGCCTTAGAGTACTACAATCAAGGGAGAGATGTCCTCAAAAAAAAATTGATCCTATTGCTCATTTTAGTGTGTTGGAGTGAGATTTTCTCGATGTTGTGGGACTACTTAACATTTGTTATATGCCTCCTATTAGGACCCATACCGCTATGATGACTACACTCGTGGAATGGTGGCATTCAAAGACATCCTCATTTCACCTACCTACGGGAGAGCTAACTGTCACTCTTGAGGATGTATGGAGGATACTTCATCTTCCTATTCATGGGGAGTTGGTTACTTATCATATTCAATGTGGTACCCATGCCATGCAGTGGGTGCTAGATGCTTGACACTTGACGGTACATCAATCAGAGATTGATCTGTCTGAGTTTTCTAATAGTACAGATCCTATCTCGCTTGTCTTATGTGGTTTGATTTCAAGGCTCATTGTTCCTGATAGTCGAGGTCAAAAATTTCTCATAGGTTGGAGTGTGTGTATTGAGAATATGCTTGAGAATGGTACAAGGTATGCTTGGGGTCCATGTCTTCTCACCCACTTGTACATAGATATGCACGAGGTCGTGTATCGGGGTGGGAAATCTATTTCCATAGGTGTTTCACTTTTGCACGTCTGGGCATGGGAGCATATTGCAGTTACTTGGCTGGATGGGATACATGATCGTCACCTTGATGATCCATACTCATATCGTTATGGGGATTTTATGCACTATACCTTGCCTGGAGGTCTTCTGTATTGGCATCGAGTTTTGATGATATTCCCAATTTTGTGTGGAGACCTTATTTGGGGTGTGATGCTTGGCTAGACGATGAAGATCACCTTGTCTATTGTCGACAGACCCATTGGTTACTTGGTCGTTATGATCTTGTGCTAGAGTGTTATTTACCAGACCAAGTATTTCGTTAGTTTGGGGAGAGACAAGGTCGAGTTCCTAATATTTATGAGGCTCATTTCGGTCGAGCAACTCGAGAGGTTTGTGTATGGGGTCTTTAACTAGATATAGATATTGCCATTGCCGAGTTCAAAGCACTTGCTCCAGTTGGTTGGGATTGGTTGGTTGGTCCAACAGATCTAGGTACCTCTGATGACTATGATGAGTGGTGGACCCACCACAGGCTATTGAGACTCACTATTCTTGGGGGTACTCCTACTTTAGGAAAATTTGGTATTACAGGTCATCGTGGGGAGTGACAGTATATTGAGGTCCTCGCAAAGCATTTGGATAGAGCTCATGATAGAGCTCATCATGATGGATCCTAGTGTGATCAGGATGAGCATCCACCTCAGGTGCAGGGTCGTAGGCAGTTTCTGGGTCCTCCTCCACCAGCTAGGGATGGAGACATATTGTTAGTTCAGATGACTGCTGCCAAAGATGTAGAGATAGCAACACGATAGGCTGCATAGGCTTAGATAGATATTTTGAGGGCTGAGCGAGATAGCGAGAGTGCTTGAGACATGTTGTAGAGGATTTTGTTTAGTTGCTGACCACAGAGAGAGATACTCTCAGGACAAAATGTGATCATTATTTGCAGAGGTCTACCTACTATCATACTTTATATGAGGTTGTTGTTCCCAGGGTCACTCAACGTCCATGGTTTGGAGAGCCTAGTTCTATGGGTAGTGATGGTACAGGTGATGAGTCTATGAGATAGCCAGATCGTTTTGGTGATCTATAGGGTTCAATCCTTCCTGTCGAGGTCTTACTTTTGTTCTTGATCTTTATTTTTCTCATTGCTCAGAGGCATTTTGTAGACATGTATTTTGTATGCATATATTCATCAGCCCAGTCAAGGCCTCGTATAGATATTATGATTTTGTATATCCTATCACACTGATGATGTATTCTCCTTTTTGATGATGATATATATGATATATACCTTCTTCGATTCATTCTCGTTTTATGCTCATGTGATGATGATATATGATGTTGATGTTGATATGAATGAATGCCCCATACATGATGTTTTTATTGGTTTATTATCATCATGATGTGCATTGTCGATATTGTGGATGTAGAATGGTACTAATGATATTACTATGCATATTTTATTCAGAAGAAATGTTTATGATTTGATAGAAAAATGATGTTAATTAGAGGAAATATTGATGATGGATAGAAATATGATGTTAATTTAGAAGAAATATTGATGATAGATAGAAATATGATGTGAATTTTAGAAGAAATATTGATGATAGATAGAAATGTGATGTTAATTTAGTAGTTGATGAGTTTCTTTTGCTTTGCTTTAGAGACTTTGCATTTTGAACAATCCTTTTTGATATAGCAAATAAATACGATGCACCAAGGTATTAATGACCAAGGTGACTTTGTATCTATTGCATGGACTTTGACTCTACAAATAAGGAGTATTCTTGCTCATACTAGGCATACAGAAACCATGTTAGAGTGTATGGGTGAGAAGTTTTAAAAACATGTTGGACCAGTGCCACAAGAGGTATCAAGAACCTAACATGTCACTATTACACGAAATGTTCCAAAGATGACTTCCACACACAGAACATAGAAAGTATTCGCCATGGTAGTATAACAAGATAATCCACAAACAGAAAATTGAAATGACGCTCAATTTCCCCCATTCCTTCTTCTCTAAATCCTTATGGACATCCTCGAGAGATCCTGGGAATGAGTCAATAATGTAAATCACAAAAAAATAAGACAACAAAAAGATAAAACAATGTTGCTATATCACTTTCCATATATGTTTGGGGGTGGGTCTATTTATCCAATGTTGATCATGTCTCTCGTAGGAATAGATCCATTAAGACATATCTCAAGATCTTGTTGGGTCTTGTAAAAAAGATATGTATTTGATACTTGGCTTTGTTTTAGTTCATTTTGTGATCAAATTCTTCTACAATTGTCTTCTTGAAGGTTCCAACTATTGATGCTTGCTTTTTTTTGTTTTGTTTGTTTTTTCAAAGGGTGAATGTGATGGTCTGTTTATTATGGATGATGTTTTATTGCAAATTGTGATGATGTACATGGATCATTTTTATTTTTCTTAGTTTTTATGATGTTGTTTTTGACATTTTATGGGGACTAACCTAGGGCCTCGAGGGCTCATCAAAGATAAGCCTTGCCTACATTGTACACGCATAGGCTTGTAGTTTGCTTGGTTTGAGTGTTTTTTATTTTTCTTAGTTTTTATGATGTTGTTTTTGACATTTTATGGGGACTAACCTAGGGCCTCGAGGGCTCATCAAAGATAAGCCTTGCCTATATTGTACACGCATAGGCTTGTAGTTTGCTTGGTTTGAGTGTTTTTTACCTTTTCTGTTTTGTGAATGCTTTATGATTTTGTATCTTTTGACTATTTTTTGGATTTTTGTGTTTTGGATTAAGTTGAAATAAAGCATGTTGGAAACCTAAGGGGACCGACCTAGGGTCTCAGGGGCTTTCAAGCCTTTCCTACGTTGTACATGTAGAGACCACATAGTTTGACCGTTTGACTTAAAGCATAAATTGTTTTTGGGTACACAACATTGATAATCTGGACTGATATTGCACTTTTGTGTCTAGAGGATATGTTGCAGGTGTAATCAAGGGAAAATCTCAGAATAGTTAGAGGGTTAGCACAATAACATTAAAATCCATTGAAGTAACAAAGCACAAAGGAAATCAATATGAAAATAAAAGGAACAATGTTACCAGAAATCTTCATCTTCCATGCTTCACCTTTGTTACACCTCCTAGCTTGCAGTAAATAGAGATGCCCTCATATTTCAAATGAGCACCTAGACTAATGACAAAGCCCTATGCAAGTGTTGAAGGATTTATATAAAAGAAATGACCTCACAATAAACTAAAATGACAATGACTGCAAATGATAATAATAATAACCTAAGTTGACAGAATGAGCATGAGATCCACAAATGAGAACAAAATTGCCATTTTATAAAAACTGCAATTTTGAATGTGCGGCTAGGATGAGAAGATGACAAATACCCTAGAATCAATGGTCAAGATTGAATGTTGTAGTATGAATTAGGGTTAGGTTAAAATTAGGGCAAATGATAAGAAATGAATGACTAAGATTGAATTATAAAATAATTCAATCAAGGGCTGAAATTAAATGAGATGTCAAGAGATAAGATTGGCACGGACAAAGAGGTTGCTGGAGAAATTAAATAATAAAATTTATTTACTCAAGGTGACCAGTGAATAATTTAAATAATAAAGATATTATTTAAATATAGAGGAATGTGACAAAAGAATTATTTGAATTAAATGATGATTTAATTCAAAATTCAGAAGAAATCGAGCTAAATTAAATATAAAAATTTATTTAATTTGAAGTGAGAAGAAGATGAATGATTAAATAGTCGAAATAATTATTTAATTTTAGTGAAATGTTAAAGTAAATAAATTAGAATCTATTTAATTTTAAAAGAGGACTTAATTAGTAGCCAATTAAATAAATAAAATTATTTATTTAATAATCAAGAAGAAATAAATGACAAAGGGAATTAAATAAATTAAAGAAATTTATTTAATTAAAAGGAAAGAACCTAGTATTAATGACGTATTAGATAACTAAATAACATTTGTTTAATAATCAAGGAGAAAAGAATGACAAAAGGGGGATTAAATAAATTAAGAAATTTATTTAATTAAAGGAAGACTTAGATAATTAATGACGTATTAGATAAATAAATAAAATTTATTTATTTAATAATCAAGGAGAAATGAATGACAAAAAGGGGGATTAAATAAATTAAGAAATTTAAATTAGAAGACAAATAATTAATGGCGTATTAGATAGTAAATAAAATTTATTTATTTAATAATCATAAAGAGCAAATGACATAGTTAGTTAAATAATTATGATTATTTAATCAATAGTCGAATGGACCAAGGACGCAATTAAATGACTTAATTATACTAGGGCGAAAGTAAATGCAAAAATGAAACTGCCGGGCTAGGACATTAGTGAACCCAATATTTCGTCACAGTTTTTTGTTGTTTTGTCGTTTTGGCAAATGCAGTGCCGGATGCATATAAGTGTTTTAAAAACATTGGCCTTGTTGATAAAGTATGACGCATTCGAGGCTGCTAGTCACCCGCAATCGCTCGGCAAGCCGCAACTTGTGCGACGAGCTTGACGCATCTGTTTTTAACAGCCGCATTCGAAGACCCGAGCGACGCATTTGCTCTGCCGCATCGCATCTGTCTGGTTAAAATTTTTTTCCAGTTTGTAGGTTCTTATTTTAGGATTTTGGGTTTTTCTGATTTCGGGTTTTCTGATTTTCTGTTTTCTGTACTCTTTTTATTCCTGAATGTTCGCTAAGATTAGATTTTGTGTTACTAATCCTCTTGTAGCGTGTGGCGATCTCCATTTGTGTTTTTTTTGTTTCGTACGATTTTTTTCTGTTGTTTTCTGTCGTTTTGCAGGGTACATGTAGGGATCGACGCAAGTGTTTTTTTTTAAAAAAAAACATTGTGTCGCATTTGATACGTCGCGACGCATTGGAGGACAGAAGAGACGCACTGTCATTGACCTTGGTGACAGCTATAACGGCCTTGACATTGTTGCCGTTAGAAGACCAGGCGGCCTTGTTGCTTCATGACCCATCTATCTGGTAAAATTTTCTTCTGACTTTCTCATTTGATTTTTCAAATTTAGGGTTTTCTTTGATTTCTAGTTTTTGGTTTCACAAACCTCTTTCCCTTTTTTCTGCGTAACTAGATTGACTTTGCCTTTATTTACTAATCTTTCTTGTAACTCTGTAATCCTCATTCATTTGTCAAGACCTTTGCATAGGGGCTACTAATATTCATTTGTTTGCATCTCTATTAGCATGTCAAAGAAGGAATAAATAAACTTTGTGTTTGTTTTATTAGACTAGCAAACATTTGAGTTTGGTGCATATAAAATGAAATCATGTCTTTTATGCTTGATTGTGATTGTGGAATGGTAGGTGAGTATGCTCTCACTTGGTGAAAACCTTGTGATAAAAAAACCAGACCCATTCTTTTCTGTTATTTTACCCTTCACGGATTCGGTATATCAGAGTATCCTCTCCCCTTGCGCATTCGTGCGATCCTGGGTGTAAGAGAAACGGTTACTGACTCTAGAACTTGGGCCTGTTCTGGTGGGAAAAAGTACTCACCCCAGGACGACTCAAACCGGTAGCACCCTAGCATCGAGGGACTTCCAATTTGATATATAAAAAGTAGGTTCTTAGGGGATCCAGAATCTGACGTAGTTCAATGGATGGATCCGAAGGGACTCGCCGCACTCTGGATCACGCCCCAGGCAGAATACCTAAGTGCTTACCACTGTCTTATTGATAACATTCTGTGGTCGTTGGCAGGTATGGAGTCACGGGAATGCGATTATCATGCGAAGATACTCTCTAGTCCTTGAGTGAGATAGCAATTCTTGGGATGTCACTACAAAGAATCTGAATTTAGTGCTCAAGTAGCGTTAAGCTGAAGGCGACTGGAGGGGCCGTGCCACCAAGAGTGCCGGTTATCCGTCTCGAGGAAGGAAGGTGTTTATCGTCAGGGTATATGGTGGGCCATACAAGTATACCCAAACCACTTTGGCTTGGTATTTTTGAGATCATCAACATGGTGTGTTTTGATTCTTAAAAATGCTATGTTTATCAAGTGTATTGGTTCTATCACAGCTCAAAACAAACATTCATCAAAGTCAAAACTTTCCATCAAAACAACGAAAATCATGTTGAAGCTGAACTAAATCCACTTTCTCCAGACATAGCTGCTTCTTTGCCAGCGCAACTACTTTGATAAACATGAAACTTAGAACAGCGCATCTATGAAGGTAGTGATGCATCAAAACAAATTAAAAGCGCATTTGTAGCAAAAGTGCATTTGTGATTGAAAGCGCAAAATCTATAAATCAATTGCATTTGTGTAGGCCATTTGCTAGCTATGACACATCTCAAAATTAATTCATTTACCAGGTCTTTAGTAATAAGCTTCAAATTTCAAACTCTGTCACCAAGAAGACTCTGTCAGAAACCTAACTTGAAATTGCTCAAAGTCTTGACCATTAGTTTGCATTAGTCACCATAGGTTTCATACCTCATTCCTTTTTCGTTGCATACATTTGACATTAGACTATCCCTAGGTTCACATTTTGCATACTTAGGATTAGGCAAATCTTAAGCACACCTTGGAAAAGTCATTGCTTTTGAAATTAGACCCTTTTGGACCAAGTTATCAAACCTCCTTTTAGTCATTGTCCTCTTTTGTGAGATTTCTTCCAACTCACTAGTCACTTAGATCTTGTCAACTTGTCATTTACAACAAAGTCCTTTAGCAGTCCAAATCGAAAACAAAGAACAAGCTTAGAAGTGCTTAGATAACCTTATCTTACATTGCATACACATTGCATACCTTATTCACAAAAATCCAAAAACATTAGTCATTCTAGTTTTCATCTTGAACCTTAGACTTCACATAGTGTCATACTTGCATTTAGGCTGTCATTCCTATTTGAGCAATCTCATTTATGGTTGAAACCAGACTTCAAAAACAAAAGAGACAAATGGAAAACTTTAGACAAGACCCCCCATTTACTGCCAACAATCCTCCATATGACTCAAGCTGGACCTTGTACGACCCATTTACCAATCTAGACAATCAACCTCCAACAACAACGCAAGCCTCGTCAAACAGTACATTCGACCTCTACTTGCAAAGAGATGAAAATGGTCAACTACTTCAAGAACGCATAGAGGCATTGACACAAGACCCAGAGGCCTATCAGATGGCTAAAGCAATAGCTCATTAGGATAGAGACAGATTTGTAGCCATGCTCTTGAGTGAGGGAGCTAAGTTACCACCAGGATTTGATGCCAACACGCTAAATTTGACACTTCATGACCCTAATGCCAATAAAGCACATAACATGTCACATAGTGGTCAACTTTTGAATACTACGAGCAATACTTCCTTTGAGACCACAACGACAATAAATACCACTCCCAACATCCCAAACACCTCCAACACAGTAAATGCTACATCTATTGGGGGATCACAATCATCTACAACATCCACAACACTATCCCAATCAAATGGAACCACTCTTGGCTCCTCAACAACGTGGGCAAATTATTCCAATCCTCTTTTTACCGCGATGGTAAATACCATGGGGGCATCATCAAGTCACCACAATCCCCCTTTGACAACTACATCTACTACCATGAACACAACTTCGACAAATCCATTCAGTAGTACTTCACAAAATCCTTTGGGAGGAGCCACAGGACATATCTTTATTAAAGGACAACAACAAAACATTAACACGACAGCACAGTCAAATGTCATTACCTCCCAAGGTACAAACACAAACGTCCCCCTTGTACAAAACCAACAATTTACACAAGGTGGCCAAATAACACAACCCATGACATCATTGACACACCATAACAGTCATGGTCACAACATCCCCCAAATAATGACACACATGGCTGGGGGACACATCCCAACATACTCATCCAACATTCATACTCATCAACATGCACCAAATCATAACTTCCAATACCAACAACACACGTCATATGTACCACAACAATCCGTACCACCACAATACACCAACACTCACGCACACCAGACGGGAACACATGGTGTACCAGGCAACCCAACATACGAAAACATAAACGACCCTACCATAGATGAACTCAAAGCAAGAATGAGGGATATGGAGAAAACTATGCAAAACATGTACATCTCAGGCAGGAAATCAGACATATCATATGACTTGGATGTATACCCATTTGACACGAACTTATACATGCCTGCATTTCCACCAGGATACGTGTCACCCAACTTCACAAAATATAGAGGCAAGACAAATCCTCTTGAACATGTTTGCGAATTTGCAACCAATTGTATGGATATCGCCTACGAACCAACATACTTGATGAGACTTTTTTCCCAAAGTTTGGCTGGTCAAGCCCTTGAATGGTTCTCAACTCAAAAAGATATCCAGACATGGGATGAGCTCAAATGAAAATTCATACGCAATTATGCCTACAACATTGACATGGACACCTCTATTACTAGCTTGTGTAATCTCACACAAGAAGACTCAGGTGAGACATTTATTCCATTCTTTCAAAAATGGAGAAGCCTTGCTAGTCGATGTCACATTGACATTCCTAAAAGGGAAAAAGTCGACATGTTCGTCCAAACACTTATAGGACCCCTAAAATTCGCATTACAAATACATTGTTGCACAAACTTCACAGAATTAGTGGAAAAGGGAGTCCAAATTGAGAAAGCCCTTATTGCAAAGGGAGAACTGAGATATGGTTCCAAAAACACAAACACCAACCCACCCGCTGACAAAAACAAATATTGGGTCAAGAATAAACATGTTACAAATGACGGTGTGGTAGATGCCAAGACTGCAAGTCCTGTATTGGCCCTGAAAGGGGTTCAACAACAAAACAGACCAACAACGACATCGACACCTCCTCCCAATACTTCTTCAAACAATCAAAGTGGTCAAAACAGTCAAGGACAATATCGTTCGATGAGACAATTTCCTAGGGGTTGCACATACACCCATTTGGGTGAACCCATTGAAGATGTCCTTAAGAAATGCATCCAACATGGGGTCATCACACTTCCGGAAATAAAACCATATGACCCAGGACAATTCAAACCAGCATGGTGGAATGACAATGCACTTTGTGAATACCATCGAGTCAAGGGGCATACAACCTCTAACTGCCGACAACTGAAAAACATCATACAAGACCTTATCAAAAATCGCACCATCGAAGTGGGTGGATCACAATTCAACTCCAACTCAGACCATACTATCCACAAGAATCCACTGCAGGATCATGGTTCCCATAATGCTTCCACTTTAGGTTCACAAAACCAAGCTAACTTCGCCCGAGTCAAGTACGATTATTCTAGTGGACCAATTATAAACAATGTCTGAACTGAAGATGGGTACATCAATACCATTACGGTCAAGAGAGCACCCTAGTGTAATGCTACTACTCACAGTGGCAAGGTCACTATAGCTGGTCTGCCTCCTCCTAGACAAGCCAAAATCACAATACCAGGCCCATCGGCTAAACAATCACAACCTGCTGCATCGGCTAAACAACCAAAACCTGTCTCAACCCCTAGCAGGAAACTGACAGAGTTCATACTCATTGACCAACTAGGAAAGACTCTGCGCCAAATATCTATCCTTGAGCTGCTTCGCATCTCTCCGGCACACAAAGAAATCCTAGACAAAATTCTCTTAGAGTCGTCGGTCCCTAAGGACATCGATGTCAATCAGTTTGAAACTATGGTGGGATATCTCACCACGCAGCACCATGTCACCTTCTCGGGTCAGGATTACTCATCATCTAAAACCAACCACAATGACGCATTACACATAGAAGTTTTTGTCCACAAGCACAAGGTTAGATGGGTTTTAATAGATGGCGGAGCAGGGTTGAATATATGCTCCCTCAAACTGGTTAAGGCTCTTGGGTTCTCTGATGCATGTGTAGACCCAACGAAAAGCATAGTAATCAAAGCATACGATGACGAGGAACGCTCTTCAAGGGGTGTTATCTCCCTCCCTATCAGAGTGGGACCCGTAATTATGACACAACCACGGTCTGGTTTGAGACTGCCCTCATGTTTGCTTGGTGATCATGGATCCACACTTTAAAAGTCATTTCGTCAACATACCACCAATGCATCAAGTTTCCTTTTGATGGTATAGAAGTCACCATATACGGAGACCCCAACCCTTTCCAATATTGTACCAATTTAAGGGGTATCTCTGAAAACTGAGTACCTATTAACCAAGAAGCACCTGGCTCCTCATCATCCAAGTACATCGACCATTCCACACTCACGTCATCGTCCACATCCGCTCCATCCATGTCTTTCGCCGTACCACCACCTTCCACCAACCCTAAGACTGAATCAACTGTCAAAATCCAGGACCTTGGCTATGGAGAATTCAAACTGCACACAACATACAGCATAACAACAATGCCTAGATCTCCCAAGGACTATGGTCGGCCATGTTTCCGAATGGAACCCTAGGAAACCTTCATAGTCCCACCGAATACAGTTTTTATCAAGTGGGGAGACATGAGTGAGGAAGACCTTGCTGACATCACAGGATGGATCTATAAGGATATGGTCACATTACCCCCATTACTAGTTCAAATATATGGCAAAGGTTATGACTTCATGAAGGCTAAAGGCTACGATGGTACTAGTGGCCTAGGAAATGACAAAATAGGCCAAAGGGAACCCATAGAAACTTTTCAAATTCTGAAGTATCTTGGATTAGGGTTTGGATCACTTGCCCATGGCGATCGACATACCTCTGGACTTTTAAATGAGTGATTACATGCTTCTGACAGTGTCGAGACTACTAGGAACCCCTCACCGAAACTGACTCCCACGAGTGGGAATTTGGCTCAAAACGATCCCTAAGTGACTATTGTCTTGATGATTTGTTTGTCGAACCAGGGGAATTGACCTTTGAACAACGATTTTGGCAAACATTCAAAATTGAACAGGCACCAAATAGTCAAAGCCCTAATACCACTTCCCATAAAACACAACAGCCATCATCTGACCCCCCTCAGTCTAATCTATCCAAAGTGTCAGATGACATTGATAACCAGGGCTCTAAAACCTTCACTCCTTATTACGACAATGAATATGACACTAGTGAAGGAGAATATTGGATAGAGTCCGATGTAGAGTTGGATGATGATAACCTCATCTACAATATCAACGAATCCATCTGCATGCTGTCTGCATCCTCACCCCAGTTCACTAGCTTTGACGATGGCATCTCTTTAGTTTACCCAGAACTAGTCGATTGGGACCAACAAGGACCACCAGTTCTGGACACATTCCAGAATGATGAGGCCATTGCCGAATTCATGGGATTAAGAGAAGGCATACCAAGTAGGGACCACAAATCTGGATTTTCTATTGATTTAGATTGCACCGCATACTTCGGTGAGACTGTTCAGTCCTCTAGTCGCAAAAGTAAAAATAAAGTAAAAAATGAAACGTCTCTAGGTGAAAACCGAAAGGCACCTCTTGACGATAAAATAGTAAAAATAAAGGACAAATCTGCGGGTGAAAACCTCTCTAAGGTGCCCAAAGATGGAGGACTGGACTTTCTCCCCGTGCAATAGGAGAAATCGGCCATGCTTATTGAGGACACAATAGAGGATAACATTTCAACTGCAGAAGACCCCAAGATGGTCCTATTTGCGGCATCATTGACTGATGAAGAGAAACCAAAATTTCATAGATTCTTTGCAGAACGGAAAATCAACTTTGCATGGTCCTATGCTGACATGCCAGGATTGGACCCCAAACTGGTTCTACATCATCTTCCACTATTACCCAATGCTAAATCAGTCAAGCAGAAGTTGCGCAAAATGCACCCTCAAGTTGCTCTATTGGTCAAGGCTGAATTAAAGAAATTATTGGATGCCGGATTTATAAGGTCTATAGATTATGCTGAATGGAATTCCAACGTAGTGCCGGTGACAAAGCCAAATGGACTAATTCGAGTATGTATAGACTTTCGAGACCTAAATAAAGCATGTCCAAAGGACGACTTTCCTTTGCCCAACATTGACATCATAGTTGACCTAACTGCAGGACATGAGATGCTATCCCTCATGGATGGTTTCTCCGGCTATAACCAAATCCACATTGCTCCTGAGGATCAGCACAAAACAACATTTACATGCCCATGGGGGATGTACTGTTGGAACGTCATGCCCTTCGGTCTTAAAAACGCAGGTGCCACGTATCAAAGGGCTATGACCACGATCTTCCATGACACGATGCATAGTATAATGGAAGATTATGTAGATGACCTATTGGACAAATCGGCAACTAGGAAAGACCACTTGAGGGTACTCGACATAATTTTCAAGAGACTTGAAGAGTACAAAGTTCGGCTAAACCCTAAGAAGTGTGTCTTTGGGGTCACATCAGGAAAACTATTGGGATACATAGTTTCCCGAAGAGGCATAGAGGTCGATCCGGAAAAGGTCAAAGCAATTATAGACATGCCTCTGCCCAGAGGGATCAGGGAACTCAGAACTCTGCAGGGTAGAGTACAATCTATTCACCGTTTCATAGCCCAGTTGGCAGATAAGTGCCATCCATTCCAGTACTAGTTACACAAAGGTGTCTCCTTTGTATGGACGGATAAATGTCAATAGGCCTTCCAGCAAATCAAAGATTATCTGATATCAACACCAGTCCTCATGCCACCCATTCATGGAAAGCCTTTGATTCTATACATCTCAACTACCAGTTCAGCACTGGGGGCATTGTTGGCCCAAAATGATCATGAAGGGAAAGAAAGAGCAATCTACTACATCAGCTGAACACTGATAGGTTATGAGTTGAATTACACATACATTGAACGTGCATGCCTCGCAGTTGTCTTTGCAGCCCAAAAACTAAGGCATTATATGCTCAATCATCAGACACAACTGGTGGCCAAGATTGACCCATTGAAATACCTCTTAAGTCGAGCAGCGTTAACAGGCCAGTTGGCAAAATGGGTCATGATCCTAAGTGAGTATGACATATAGTATGTTGAGTGCAAAGCAATAAAAGGGCAAGTAATAGCAGATCAACTAGCAGACGCACCAATTCAAGCCACTCATCCATTAGTAACTAATTTTCCCGATGAGTCCATTTTTCATGCGGAACCGGCAGCACCATGGAAACTATATTTTGATGGGTCTCATACTGGTCATGGCTCAGGCGCTGGCATCCTGTTTATCACACCATAGGGGGATTCAATTCCTAAATCATTTCGGATTGCTTTCCCTTGTACAAATAACATTGCCGAATATGAAGCACTAGTCATAGGTCTCAAGTTGGCAATCAAATGGAAAATTCAGACATTGCTTGTATTCGGGGATTCCCAGCTCGTGATCAACCAAGTGAATGACGACTATGAAACAAAGGATGAGAAGTTGCTTCCCTACAAGAGGATGGTGGACAGTTTCTTGACATACTTTCAATCGATTTCTTTTGAGCAAATCCCCAGGGCACAGAATAAGGCAGCCGACGCAATGGCTACTATTAGTTCTCTCTTGGATATCCCTAAAAATGTGTCACAATTTGAGTTCCTTGTAGAACAGCTGTTGATACCGGCATATGATATCCCAGAGTCAGAAATGGTTTGTGAACTTGTTGGTCCCAACTCTCCTTGGTATCAAGACATTTATGAATATCTCAAAACTCAAACCCTTCCACTGAACCTATCCAATAACCAAAGGAAGTCCTTCATTAGGAAATCAGCAAGGTATGCCATTATCAGTGACACCCTCTACCGCCGTAGTTTCGACGATACCCTCCTTAGATGTCTTGACACCGACGAAGCATGTACGACCTTACGAGAAGTACATGAAGGTATATGCGGATCTCATTCGAGTGGTCCTATGCTAGCTAAGAAACTGACGAGACTCGGGTATTATTGGCCGACAATGGAAAAAGATGCAGTTGAATATGTTTGGACTTGTCGCAAATGTCAAATACATAGTGACTTGGTTCATGCTCCAGCACAGGAACTTCGGCACATCACTTCTCCTTGGCCCTTCGCTCAATGGGGACTCGACCTCGTGGGTAAGATTCATCCAACCTCATCCAACGGCCATAAATTCATTATTACTGCCACTGAGTATTTCACAAAGTGGATCGAAGCCATCCCGTTGGCATATATTACCGGCAAACAAATATCAAAATTCATCCTTAATTACATCATTTGTCGGTATGGCCTTCCCGCGGTCCATCATCATGACAATGAACGTCCATTTCAAAACCAAGACGATACGTGGATTATGTGAACAGGTTCCATATCAACACCACTTTTCATCCTCACATACTGTCCTCAAAGGAAGCCGTGGTAAGTGTCGAATAAAACCCTTGTCAAGATCTAAAATGTCAATGGCCATAATTTGGCACATACAACTTAACTGCGCTCTGTGGGCTTCTTGAACTAACGTTACATGCCTACGAGGCTACTGATAAGCCCCTAATGTCCTTTGGCTGAAGCCATCTTACCCATTGAGGTCGAAATTCCTTTACTACGAGTTTCCTTGAAGGGTCTAACTAATGAAGAGGAGTACCGACAGTCACGCTTGCACGAGCTGGAAATGTTGGATGAAAGACGACAAAACTCACTGAATCATCTCCAAGCATATCAAAACCGCCTTTGTCGTAGCTACAATAAAAAGGTTATGGTCAGAAAGTTTGACATTGGCGACCTGGTTCTCATGCAGAACCTTAAGAACCAAGCAGATAGAGAAAAGCCAGGAAAATTTGAACCTTAAGCTGGTACAGGTCATATTATCATATCTTCTTTTTGGTTTTGGGTATATCAGCGGCAGCTCGGATGGAAACGATTGGTACAGGCCATAAGTTCCCTACGAAGGTTCACATAGCATCGAGAGGACAAAGGTAGAAGGCCCTAAAATACAAAAAAAAATTAGAAAAATGGTAAAAAGTAGTCACCTTGATAAAAACACGGCAAGCAGGCGTCTTGGTGACACCAAAAAAAAAATCAAAAAAAATCAAAAAATGTAGGCAAGTAAAAAGAAAAATAATTCATCCAATGGTGAAAACCTGGCAAACAGGCGCCATGCGTAATCAATCATGGCTCTGCCATCTACTGTCACTTGGTCTAAACTTGGCTTAGGATGAAAGGTATCTTCGCCACTATTCCGCAAATCACCATCGCATCCTTCTCTACCTGTCATAGTGGATGAACGATTGACATCAGGTTCTGACGACTATCCATCTAGCAAGTCAGCAGCATCCTGTCCGCATTCTTTGCAAATGGCTAAGTCTTAAACCTGACTGGGGGCAAAATGTTTACCATGCAACTACAGTGGATGTCGCTCAAAAAGACAAAAACATCATAAAATGTTCTGAAAAAAGACAAAAACATCATAAAATGTTCTGAAAAAAGACAAAAACATCATAAAGTGTCCTAAAAAAAAGACAAAAACATCATAAAATGTCCTGAAAAAAGACAAAAACATCATAAAAAGTCCTGAAAAAAGACAAAAAAACATGGAAAAAAGTCCTGAAAAAAGATCTAAAAATCTTAAAATGTCCTGAAGGAAACCAAACAAAGCATCAGACTGCTCGAAGCACACAAGCGCAGTGTTATCTCTTGTCAAAATCAATCAATCAGTCCATGTCATTGTCCGAACTACGTTGTCTCTGCGCAGTTGCTACGTAGGCAAGACTCATACTTGAGTCCCCGAGACATTAGGTCAGTCCTTTTAGGTTTGTCAAAATAAAATCATGACACAATCTTGGATCATCAAGACAAAGTCATTGGTCATGTCAAACTACGAGGTCTCTGAGTATATGACGTAGGCAAGGCCATCTATCGATGAGCCCCCGAGGCCGCACTAGGTCAGTCTATTAGGGTTCATGACACTACATTGGCACACACGTCAAAAATATTCAATCATTTTCCACATAGGAAAACTCCTAAAACAGAGTAAAACAATCATTATATTCGGTATGATGATCTCATCAGCGCATCACTCATGTCATCGGGGCAATATCGGCATATCGTCAAACACAAGTCAAACTCGGTCAAAGCAAGTCAAATCATTATAAACTAGTCAAACTGTCAAATTTTGGTTAAATCTTCAGATGAGTCCTTCTGAACAATAACCTCTGTCATTTACACCTTAGGATGTGTCCTTCCTAGGCGTCATCATCGTCATTTCGGCATTTTGAGTGATCCTCTTGACATTTAAAAGATCACTCTTCCTGACATCAGTACTCTTCAGATGAGTCCTTCTGAAGAACTAACTCTGTCATTTATGCCTTCGGATGAGTCCTTCCTAGGCATCGGCATTATTTTGAGGAACCCCTTACGACCATTAGGGATCAAATTCTCTTGACATCGGCATAATTCAGGATGTGTCCTTCCTAAATTCACCAAGTCTCGACATTTTTCAAGGTCATCAAAACTTTAAACATTCGGACATCTCGACATTATCAAACATGGCATTTTGGCATTAGAACAATGGATATCCAGATGCACTTGGCAAACACTTGACAATTGTCTTTTCATCTTTTATCATGTTATTAGTTTTTCAGTGAGATCCCACTAAGCAGGATTTAGAGAAGCAGCGACGTAGCATGACAATTGACACGCATGACTACTAGCTTCTCAGCGAGGTCCTGATCCTGGGATTTAGAAAAGCAACGACATATCATGATAGAGACTTTATTTTTGTAGTTCGACAATCATGTCACTAGTTTCTCAAGGATGTCCTGGAAACAGGATTTAGAGAAGCAACGACGTTTCATGATCTGTCCTTGTCTTTTTCTGCTTGTGGGTGATTATGACAAAAGGACTGGGGCAATCACGCTCTTAGTATGAGTCATGATTATCCTTGTCTGTGACTGTTTTGTCTTACGTAATGGCACGACCTTGCATACCTTGATCTATGTCATATCATGGTGTTTGTTGACCATTACAACAGTTTTCCCAATGATGATTAAGAGCAATAAATATTAAAAGTCCTACAGTAAAGTTTTGAAGGATTTGGTCTAAGAATTAACATGCATGTTCATAGGGCTCATGTCTTCTCTTCTTCGATTTGGTCATCTTCTCTCATCAGTCTCGTCATCTTCTCTCGTCCATCCTACGATGATATCCTGTGACATCCAAAAACATAAGTGCATACATGCTCATATACATTGCATTAGGTCCATACATACATCATCCATGACATTAAATCATATACATAAGCACAAGCATTGCATTAACATAATCATTAGCATTGCATCTTTACATAAATACATCATGCACATTAACATAATCATATAAATAAGCATTGCATCATCATGGCATCAAAGATCACAAATAGACATCATAGTACATAAATGGCATTATAAATTAAACATCATACATCATACATAACATAATACATAAAGCATAGAAAATCACATAACACATGTAGGCCGCATCAAAACTGCATCATCATATAATATCATCTCAAAAATATACAATGTCACAGGATAGAGTCAACGGATATCCCAAAAATGGAGCTCACAGGCTCAAACAATATAGTGTGTCACAATACAAATATGCCCTAGGGAAGGCTCTCATCATCTCCTCAGGGAGAAGAATGTGGCGGAGGCAACTCTGTCACAGGCGCTGAAACAAGGGATGGTCCTGTATTCTTTGTATGCCTTCGAAGATGAGGAGGCTGCGGTGAAGGCATCATCATGTGATGCATAGCGCACCAGCAGGGTCACTGGTGGACTGCAGAGAGATAGAAGGATGCATGGCGGGTAGTTTTCTCCTAACCTGCCTGAACCAATGGAACCACGACTATGCCCTGAATGGTGACCCAGAGTATGCCTGTGGGAATGGTGTGGCCTGTGACCCGAGGTGTGTCCTATGGAAGTAGACCCTCTGACACTGGTATGGCTCCTGGTACCATTGCCACTGCCTGACCTATGCCCACTACCTGTCCTTGTCTGTGACCGGGACAAGGTAGGATCCCGTCACTCTGGCACTACCTACTCATAAAGGGTCTGTACTACTGATGGTGCTCTTTGAGCTCAAGGCCATATCTCAATTATGTGTGCGTCATGCGGCCTCCTCTGTCCAGCCCACTAAGCTCACTCCTCCTGTCTTGCAGGTTTGCTCCTCCCTTCAACTTGATTTCCGCATCCTCCGCCTCTCACAACTCCATCTCTCACTCTGCTCTCTCCCTCATGCTCCTCTGTCCCTCACCTCCATTACCTTTTGTCTCCTCGCCCTCCCTCTGTCACAGGCTGCTCCTCCCCCTCTCCCTCCTCACCAACCTCTGGGATGGCATCTAATGCCGCCCTCGCCACTCATGGGCATACCCTCCGGACCTGTCTCTGCCCAACTCGCTGTCGCCTCCGCCCATCTCCGCCATCATCTCCTCCTCTGCCTCCATCTCTGCCTCCGTCTCCTCCCCTGCCTCCATCCCTGCCTCCGTCCCCACCCCGGCCTCCATCTCCACCCCTGCCTCCGTCATCTCCCCCCCTCCCTCCATCCCTGCCTCTGCCTCTGCCTCTGCCTCCCCGCCTAGCTCGTGGCACCCGAGGAATGACTGACCGCCTGTCAACTGGTGCTGGCCCGTCAGCATCTGTCAATGGCATGGGTCTGCGTGTCTGCAACCATAGGTCATAAGCTGGCGTCGTACCTGGATCCGCTGCTTCACCTCTCCAACCCCAGGCCTGGGCTACTAGCCCATCTATTTGCTGTGTCGCAAAGGCCACCGGGATGGCCGGCCCCCATGCATACTCTCGGGAAGATCTGGCATACTCTGTCGTCCCCACGGGCACATCCTACTGCTCGCCGAACTGTCTCAACACACGCTGCGGCAGATACATATCAATGATCAAGGATGTCTGCACTGTCCTGCCAATAAGGTATATGTACTGTCTGCAGAAGCTCAGATGCTCATCCTCATCATCCCATGCCTCACAATCTCTATATGGCCTCCAGATGAACGTCACCATGGTATCAATCCGATGCCGCCACCATCCTGTCTCGCCCATGTGGGTCTGTTGTAATGCGCCGGCATAATAGTAAGAGTAGGGCATCCCCGCGGCTAGCTGCGGTCTGTCAATGGGAGGGCGGAATATGGCAATGTGCTCCCATGCCCAGATCATCATAAGGGTGGTCCCACAGGAGATACTCTCTCCTCTCCTGTACACGACGTCGTGAAGCTGGTGATATAGCATCCCTAGCAGGCAAGGACCCAACACATAAACTGTCCTATCTCGCCTCATGCCGACCAGGACATCCCCCCAACCAATCGGAAATCCATGTCCTCATCGGTCAGGAACCAAAATACCAGCAATCAGAGTCGCTAGGAATGCATCAAAGTGCCCATAGTGCTCTGCTAGGAAATACCAATGGATCTCATAACCCTGAATGCCAAGTCCAGCACCCTGATCCTGATAATACGCACGGAAAGTCTGCTCGCCATGACGTGGATCGTACACAATCTGCTCCCCTCGAATAGGAATCCGAAGAATACGGTAGACGTCCTCCAAGGTAATGGTAGCCTCACCTATCGGCAGGTGGAAGGAACAGGTCTCGGAATGCCATCGCTCGCACAGCGCCGTCAACAAACCCCTGTTTGCCCGAATGGCGGGCATGAACGCAGCATAGAATAAGCCTAGTCTCATCAATTGTCGCCACTCTCGCGGGCCCAACTGATCGGAAAACCGAAAGGTGGCCGGTCTGCTCTCTCTAGTATAAATAGGGGCAAGCTTCCTCTGCAAAAAGATGAACAATGCATTAGCACCTTCTCGGACAACCGTAATCATCAGGAAGGCATCTAAGGTCAGGCAAATATCAAAACAAGTTTTATTAAGAAAACAGGCAAGCACGTCGCAAATAAGCAATTGTGTCACAAAAATATGACTGCGTTGTTATACATATCAAATGCGTCAGGACATGTCAATTGTGTCGCTATATGACATTTGCATCACGAAAATGTGCAGATGTGTCGCAACATTGTGAATGCGGCACGAAATTACAATTGCGACATTCAAATGATCAGTTGCGTTGCGACATAACGATTGAGGCACTTTAGCGGTCAAATGCGACTCGGTAAGTCGCTTGCGTCGCACGAATTATCAAATGCGGCGCAAACTGCCGGTGCGGCCCGTTTATGTGATGCGCTTGCGTCGCGACGCATCAGATGCGTCGAACGTGAAAGCAATTGCGGCTTACATGAACGCATATGCGTCGCGGTGCATTCGTTGACTACCCTAGAAAGCATGAAAAAACACGTAAAACGATAAAATGACAAAGTAAGCTTAGGGTACATACCGCCGGCTCTGAGCCCTCTGGCCGTCTGAAGGTCCTCATGATCTCTCCGCGGTGCTCTGACACTGGAATAACCATCCTCGCTGCTGCGCCTTTTGCTCTGAGCTCTCAAGTTTCGCAAAGTGAAGAGTAAAAGTGAATTGACTTTAACCCCTTTGTCAACCTATTTATAAGGTCAAAATGACATTTTTTTCAACCAAAGTCAATATTGGAGGCTCATTTCCACACCTTTGACCTCCTCGTAAGTTGCTTTAAACATGTCAGAATCTGAAACCGACTGCGCCATTGTTTTTCTAGTTATCAAATTGATTTATCGGGACCCTTTGCAAATTTTTCTGGCGCCGACCCAAAATTTGAAAATTTTCCCGAGGGGGCAAGGATACTCTGTACCTTCACTGGGGCATATTCTTGACTTGTTTTTCTTTGTCACAATATGGCGAGCGACATTATGACAAAGAGGGGCAAAATGTAGACACCTAAAAATGACCTAGGCCTGCAAGCTTCATTTTTACCACTTTCGTCCTAGCATAATTAAGTCATTTAATTATGTCCTTGGTCCACATTCGACTATTGATTAAATAATTCATAATTATTTAATTAATTCATGTCATTTGTTCCTCATGATTATTAAATAAATAAATTTTATTTATTTATCTAATACGTCATTAATTATTTAAGTCTTCCTTTAATTAAATAAATTTCTTAATTTATTTAATCCCCCTTTTGTCATTCATTTCTCCTTGATTATTAAATAAATAAATGTTATTTATTTATCTAATACGTCATTAATTATCTAAGTCTTCCTTTAATTAAATAAATTTCTTAATTTATTTAATCCCCCTTTTGTCATTTATTTCTCCTTGATTATTAAATAAATAAATGTTATTTATTTATCTAATACGTCATTAATTACCTAGGTCTTCCTTTAATTAAATAAATTTCTTAATTTATTTAATTCCCCTTTGTCATTTATTTCTTCTTGATTATTAAATAAATAAATTTTATTTATTTAATTACGTCACTAATTAAGTCCCCTTCTTTTAAAATTAAATAGACTCTAATTTATTTAATTTTTGTCCATTTCCCACTATAATTAAATAATTATTTTAATTATTTAATTATTCATTAGCCTCTTCTCTCATCAAATTAAATAAATTTTTATATTTAATTTAGCCCACTCTCTTGAATTTTGAATTAAATCATCATTTAATTCAAAATAATTCATTTTGTCACATTCCTCTATATTTAAATAATATCTTTATTATTTAAATTATTCACTGGTCACCTGGAGTAAATAAATTTTATTATTTAATTTCTCCAGCAACCTCTTTGTCCGTGCCAATCTTATCTCTTGACATCTCATTTAATTTCAGCCCTTGATTGAATTATTTTATAATTCAATCTTAGTCATTCATTTCTTATCATTTGCCCTAATTTTGACCTAACCCTAATTCATACTACAACATTCAATCTTGACCATTGATTCTAGGATATTTGTCATCTTCTCATCCTAGCCGCACATTCAAAATTGTAGTTTTTATAAAATGGCAATTTTGTTCTCATTTGTGGATCTCATGCTCATTCTGTCAACTTAGGTTATTATTATTATCATTTGCAGTCATTGTCATTTTAGTTTATTGTGAGGTCATTTCTTTTATATAAATCCTTCAACACTTGCATAGGGCTTTGTCATTAGTCTAGGTGCTCATTTGAAATCTGAGGGCATCTCTATTTACTGCAAGCTAGGAGGTGTAACAAAGGTGAAGCATGGAAGATGAAGATTTCTGGTAACATTGTTCCTTTTATTTTCATATTGATTTCCTTTGTGCTTTGTTACTTCAATGGATTTTAATGTTATTGTGCTAACCCTCTAACTATTCTAAGATTTTCCCTTGATTACAGCAGGAAATCTACTTGAACTAGTTGTGGGGTTCAAGAAAATTTTGATAGCTTAGACTGTTTGAGTGAAGGAATAACCCCACGATGTTTTTTTTTTTATGTTTTCCAAATTTTTTTGTCTTTTATGGTTTTTTAAATATTTTTTAATTTTTTGCTATTTTCCATTATTTTTGATCTTTTGTAATTTTCATGACCATGATAGGATGCTCAAAGATCTAATCCATGGCCAACTTTTTGAAATTTCCTCCAGTTGTAGACAAGATGACTTTCCTTAATCAGTGACAAGTCATGGTTGGATACCTTGTTTTATTATGAAATGAATGGGTGGATGTTGTGGATAGTACCGATAGATAATGATGCAAGTTTTATTCAAACATAGTACCTGTTTTCTAGGTTTTCACTACAATACCTATTCTAAGAGCGCCACAAAGTGGTTTTCACTCAGAGAATTTTTTATTCCTCTTTACTATTTTTCTTTCCTTTTTATTTTTTTGTACTTTTTATCCTTTTTCTATTTTTTTGGATTTTTACCCTTTTGCTTGGGGTATTTTGACATGCTTCATGTGTAGAACTTCTTGAGGTGGTTTTTGTTCAACGGTTCAGCTAAAGGTTCTCCTTCAGGAGTAGCTAACTAATATGCTTGAGTCATAGCTTGCTATGATGACAAATAGTCCTAACCAGTTGGTTTCAAATTTTCCTTTGCCATCTTAATTTAATTGTACTTTTTGATTCTCTTTGAGGACTAATTCACCAACTTGAAATTTCTTGTCTTTGATCTTTTTATCATAATTTCGTTTAAGTCAATTCTGATAAACCTATAGATGGTTTAATGTGCTCAAACGTCTTTCATCTAGGAGTTTTAATTCATTCATCCTAGATACCCTATACTCTTTGTTGGTGGCCATGCCTTTTAGTGAAACTCGCAATGAAGGGATTTTGACCTCAATAGGCAAGATGACCTCTAATCTGTAGACTAAGGAAAATGGTGTGGTGCCAGTAGGTGTGTGAATGTTGGGTCGGTAGGCCCATAAGGTTGGGTTTAGCTACAAATTCCAATCACAACTGGCTTCATTAGTAGTCTTTTTGAGTATTTTCAGTATGGTTTTGCTAGATGCCTTAGCCTTACCATTTCCTTGGGGGGAATAGCACATGGAGAATCGATGGTGGATAGAAAATTGGGAACATAACTCTTGGAAATCCTAATTTTTGAATAGGGTTCCATTGTTTGTTATTATTGTTTAGGGAATTCCATACCTATGGATGAGATAATTCAAAATGAATTTTGATATCTATTTTCCAGTGATATAGGTCAATGAAATTGCCTCTATCCATTTAGTGAATTACTTTGTTGCTATGATAATGAATTTGTTCCCGTTGGATGAAGTAGGTGATATCTTGCCTACTAGGTCTAATCCCCATTGCAAGAAAGGCCATGGTGTGGTTATTCATCTCAATTCTTGTGTTGGTGCATGAACTAGGTCACTGTGTTGCTAACATTGTCGACACTTTAGAATAATGTATGTGTTGGCCTCATACAATGATCTAACAACTATGCCCTTACAGTTGTGATTTAGAGATTAGACATCTAAACTGAATAGCCATTCAATCATCATGAACATGCATTTAACTTGTACACCCAAGGACATGAACTTCAAATGGGTTAGCACAGTATGTCCACTAAGGATCCAAAGTAGCCCTATTCATTCTACAACTAAGAAAAACATAATGTTGAAGGTAAATTGCTTAGAAGGAAATAACATAAGTGTTGAACATCAACCAACAACTATGCTAAGCTAAAATGCATGAAAAAAATGAAAATTTGAGCAAAAAAATAGGAAACTACTCTGTCTACTTTAGCTGTAGGAACAATCACATAATCGAATTCTAGTGGCTAAAGGAACAGTCAGTGCCAAATTCTTAACTAATTATTGAACATAAAGTAATAACTAAACTAAACTAAACTAAAGGATAGAATGCTCACCAAGTGGTTCCCCTTGGATGAGTATCCTCTATAACTAATTTAAACTCAGATGCACAGACTTACAAATTCATCTTATTCAACAGAAAACATTAGTACAATAGAGTAGTGTAATTGTATTACTAAAAACTAAGAATACAAGTACATCATGAGATCACGCAACCTCCTGAGAAGGTGCATCTGACTCTTATTTATAGGAAAAGAGGCAATTAACTAAACAAGGCGGTCAACTCCATGAATTGGGAGGATGCCACTTTAGGGAAAGAAGAGAAAGTGGAGTGGTGGTTACACATGCATGGAATCTAGTCAGACGTACTTGCCTCAACGTAGATTTAGCACAACAGTAACACCTATATTTACTCATCATAATAAAGATCTTTTACAAGGTAGTTACAACTCAGTTTGCATGAGGAATCTCTCGCTGTCAACCTCTTTGAATTATTCCCTTTGTTGACCTCTGCAGGACCACTTTGTTAGTCGTTATGGTGAATGACCAGCTGGTGGAATCTTCTCAATTTAGTGGACTCGAATAATATCTACATGGCAATATTAGTACACATATTAATCACATATCTGTAACAATATTAAAGAACATTCATTAATCCACATGTAGAATTAACACAAATAGACCATATAACATGTCAATGTCATTAAAGATTTGCAGAGATAAAATTAGTCCCAATGTCTATGGTTTTGAGGAAATATCAACATTCAAACATCAAGTTTCATGACAATTTTAGCAAATAAATCATAAATTCTACCAAAATTAAACCATAAACTAGACTCATCATCACCCCCAACCTAAGGTTTTGTTGGTCCTTTAGCAAGGGAAGGGTTGTTCTTCTGCTTAGTCAAAGCCCTAAAATTTGCAACCGCCAACTATCCCACATCAGTGTTTGTTGTGTGTGAGTCGGGATCCCAATAAAACCCTTGGTGTCTATCCAATCTATTCCATCTTTGTCTCTCTACAACAATATCATAGTGGTAAAACTTGTAGCTAGAATCATTCTTTTGCCCTTCCAATCTGTATATATCTATCAATTTTTTTAAGTGTTGCAGCATAGTTCTGTATAGAGTGGGGATCATATTACTTTAGCTCATCAGTTAGGTTGTTCCATCTTTGTGACAGGTATCTCTTCATAGTTTCCTCTTTTGTTTTTGCCACAACCTCATATTCGCTATAAACTACTTCTATCCAAGGCATAATCCTATTACCATAGATAGGCCTGAGAACCATTCAGTGCCATTATCTCTAAATGTCCCTTGGATTTCTTGTTTTAGCCTTGATGGGCAGAGGAATGTTGGATTCCATTTGCTTATAAGCCCCATATTGTTGAGGTAAAACCATAGGTCGCAAATGCTTTGGTCTAATTTGATCAATATTTATGAATTCTTCCCAAGTCATCTTAGATACATCATGCTAAGACTTCTCAACTAACAATTCAATCAAACAAAGGTGGGAAATAGAATTGCCCCTACCTTTTTGAGTCTCAATTGCCATGATTGAAAGAAGGTGGTAAAGCACATTCGAAACATTCATCCTCCTCTCGTGCCTCATGTGATTCAAGAGTTTAAAGTGCACGTAATGTAGATTTGACTAGTGTCCTTCACAAATATATTTTATAACGTGAACAACTACTCGCTTCCATGGTTCAGGTAGAGGGGTTATTTTTGCACCTTGTTTGTCCACGCTCAACGGAGGGTCACTAGGTTCTGTAAATTCAGCCCTAGCTGACCTGGTGTCTCTAGAAGTAGGGTAATTTTCACCATCAACGGGAAACCCTATAACCTCTACAATTCTTTCTTCAGTAGCCAATACTTCTAGCCCTTTTACCGTGGCTTTTCCTTCAAAGAATGTCTAGGCAAATTCTAATGCAATGTCTTCATTAAAACCATTCAGCTTCAGGAAGTAGTCTAACTAGCCACAGTTTGTGAATTTAGCTTGTGAAGGTGCATCCTAGAGTAATACGTCATGAACCGTGGGTTCATTCCTGATTAACCCACCTCCCATTGTCTGCAATCAACAATCACTCTGCAAATTTTCCTTCCTACAATACTACCAAATTTTGAATACCAATATTGTCTGAATTTTCCTTTTCTATTTTACCTTTTTTCTTTCTATTTTACCCTTTTGGTGACTTAAGATTATAACAGGATCAATAATGGCAGTAAATGAGAAATAAAGGAAGGTTATGATGGAGAAAAATGGTGGTGGTAGTTGGTGTCACCTCACACATATGAGTTGTCATCTTACTCAAAATTCAAATTGGCTCAATTTAAACTTGTTGACGTAGAGCAGTATGGATTGACACGTAGGAAAAGTACTCACATCTTCCCCCCCAACCTAAATTTGAGCATGTGTCCTCACATGAGAGGTGGTAAGGAAGATTTGACAGGGACAAGGAATAATTACATGCTATGGTGAATGTCCATATTAATTCACAACAATTAAATGAATGCACTAAAGACAATTAATAGATATCAATTAATGCACACATACCTAGATTCATGGAAGATTCGTTGTAAATATTGTGGAGAAAGTAACAATCACCTTTTAAGAAATAAGTTGAGAAATTAATGAAAATGAGATGGAATGAAGTGAAGTGATGGAAGAGAGAAAGGTGGAGATGGATGGGCGGATGGGTGGATGGGTGAAGAAGTGGACTCCCACAAAAGTGGAAGTCTTTACTATGACAAGTACATACCTTAATTAGCCAGAAGGAGGGACACTAGGTCCACTTCCCTCGGCTACAGGAAGCTCAGGTATTGCATGTTGAGTGAATTGTTGTAGGAACTCCTCTTTGGAAGTTGGCTTGTGATACAATCTAAGGTGATGACCATTGACAAGCAGCTTATATTTGACTAGGTCAATATTGGTAAGTTGTACAACACCATTGGGATATACTTCAGAAACCTCATATGGTTCTAGCCACTGTGTCTATAATTTTCCTGCATTATCCTGATATCCTGAATCATAGAGTAAGGCCCAATCTCCTAGTTGAAATTTATTGTCCTTGATGAATTTATCATGCCACTTGATTCTCTGATTCTATACTACCTCTGTGTGATGCAAGGTTTCTCTCCTCATCTCATCCAAAGCATTCAACTACAAGATTCTTTCTCTTTGTTCCTTAGAGATATCCATCCCCCAGTCTATTGTAGTCCTAAGAGTCTTATGTTCAAATTCAATGGGCATCATAGTTTTCTTTACATACAACAACTCAAATGGAGTGAAGCCTGTAGTTGTCTTCCAGCTTGTCCTATAGGCCTAAACAGCTTCTAGTAGCTTGTTTTCCCAATCCTTTTTATGGACAACCACTATTTTAGTTAGGATGGCTTCAATCTCCCTATTTGTCACCTCAACTTGGCCATTGGCTTGGGGGTGATAAGGATTAGACTTCATGTGTCTTATGTTGTACTCATTGACCAGTGCTGCAACAAGGGTTGATGTGAATTGAGCCCCTTCACTAACTCATTTGACTGCAAAATCTGACGAAATTGTCCAGCGAAATATGTATAATTTGATGTATCGTCGGGTGCTTGTAAAATTTGATGTGTAATTTCAATTTTTTGAAAGTTTATCCCTGACATTCATCAAAATTTTGAAAAACCTGGGTTTTGTTGCAATTTCGACTATCAGTTACATCAAAATTTTGACAAACATGAAAAATAGAAAAAAATCAAATTGTGGCTGACATAAAGAAAAGTGAGTTTGCTAATTTATTGTGATAGTGTTTTTCTCTACTTGAGACAGTTTGTGGAGAACTAAGGACGATTTTCTTGGGAAAAATTAGAAAAAATTCAAGAAGATATCATCAGGTTGAGGGTAGTAATTGTCTTTTTGCAGAATTCAATTGTGAAGTCAGATTTGTAGTTCCAAATTTGAAAATCATATTTTAAAGCAACATCTCATCAGATTTCATTTTTAGAGGTTTAGGGTTTTGAGAATTTCATGTCCAGATTTTGTTGTGTGGAATCACCATAAGATCACAACCAAGGAATATATTCTTGTGACTGTAATTATGTGATCCATAACTGTATTGGTCATGTGGCATAGTTGTGCTATAATAAATACAAGATGCATTCATGTGTGACCCAAGTTTAATGTGGCCATGTTGTGATAGAAATGGAGGCACTCATATAATGTAGTTAATTCAGGTTGTATAATATAGGTGTCAATCATCATTGGGTGCATTCAGGTTGTCTCAAGTTTAATAGGTTAGGATGTAATTATAGCATGATCGAAGAGTGATTACCTCTTGTTACAATAAAGAGCCTATAACTCTGGTTGATATGCAGAGTGGTTGTGTTATATCAATTATGTAGTGCATTCAAGCACAACCCATGTTTAATGGGCTATTCTAGAGAGATCAAGATTTTCTAAACCTTATGAATGTTACTTAAAAGTGTATAGCTTAAACTACAAACCAAGTTTGTTACATACTTGAATGCAATCTTGGGTTACCGTAAACTATAATAATATGATCTGCTAATAACCATTATGGAGAGTATTAAAGCAAGACCCATGCTATATAGGATACATTTCCCTAATCAGGTTTACATACCTTAATGATGAAACACAAGCTTCCCACACACTCTAGGATACAATCCAAGATCATACCACAACTTTGTCAAGACAACTAATTTTTTGACCCAAAATTTAAGGTTTTTTTAATACCAACAGAAGCATTGGTAAGAGCATGATTAGGGTACAAACCCTAGGCCTCCATAGAAACATAAACAATAACTCTAGCGGATTAGTGAGGTTGCAATACCAGAAATATTGAGACATTGTAGCTAATAACAAAATATTGCAATCTAAAGATTGTAGCCAATAACAAGCACACTATGTAGCTTAGTGACATTTATAAATGCAATCTACGGTAAGAAGAATGACAGTCAGTTGAGATGTGACATTCAAAAAGAGGTTGAGCAGTGACAAGATAATAAAGCTCAAACCTTGCATAGTAAAGTGGAGATTTTAACAGTGAGTTTCCTTACCCCCTTGCTGACCTTAAGGGTTTTTCAAATGCTTTTGGTAGTGTTAGACAAGGAAATGCAATCAAGGAATGACTATCCAAATGAGTAACAGTAGTAATCATAGGTTCAATGTTTCTTCTTAGCCATTAATGTATAATGGAGGTAGTGGATTGCATGTTTGGCGAGTGTTTTGAGACTCATCAAAGATGGGAGAATAGTGAATAATACCTTGTGGACTATGAAGTAGTGTCAATAAGGTTGAAGGATCTTAAGATCTACAATACCATGAAATAATGAGTCTCCTGTAGTAAGTAGGCAGTCTATAGGGCATAGTTTGATTTTATAGAAGGATGCTCATGAAAGGAATCTTCAAGTGATGGTGAGTGAGTTGTTTGAGATTGCAGCTAAGGGTGCAATACCTAGTTTTAAAGGAAGTTAGTAAAGCAGTAAATGTGCAAGAAAATCAAATCGTACACAACAAACAATTCACAATGTTATCTTGCATAATTCCTTGAGTTTGAAGACAAAATCTCATTGTATCTTGATGAAAGTGGTGACCTTAATGGTCAATCACTGACAATCATGATTTTAAAACATGCTATTGTGCTTATGGAGGAAACATTTTAAGCAAGGCAATGAGTGGTGGCTTGGAACAATGGTAGGTATGAATGACTTGCTTTATATGCATACTATGTAGTCTAGCTTAAGACACTATTCTTAGAAGAGATTGAAGGTGGATTATAGAACTCAAGAGTTACCATGAAAAGGATTAAAGCAAAGACTAAGATCTATTTAAAAGCCACGGTCATGAAGATATTAAAGATGTCACATGCAAAACCCTAGTAGCTGGAGTAATGAATACAGTGCCAAAGAGGATAGTGTGCTGGGGCAGATTTAGGATATCTCCACATTATCTAATTATAGGGAAATACATCATTTATTTATTTTTTTAATTAAAAGAAATCATTATAAACCCTATATAGGATACATTGATACTTCAAAAGCCTTTGAAGAAATTTGAGATTATGCAAATATATGTCAAGTAAATACCTAGATTACAAATAGTAGCAGGAATAATGTAAGATTTGTTGAGCAAAGCAAGAATGAGATAAGTAGCAATGAATCTTATGCCTCCTTTCACGCACATCTCCTCACTATTCTTTGTCATTCTTTACGGAAACACTTCTCCATTTTGGCGGTCTATGCTTCAAAATAATGTTTTGACGAAGGTTTTAGAGTATGTTTATTAAAATGAAAACTCCATTCTGGTGGGCTATACCTAAAAATAATATTTTGACAAAAGTTTTAGGGTATGTTTATTAAATTTTTAGAGTATTTTGGTGGGCTATATTCTTGATTCCTTAAATGATTTATTCAAATGGATTGTGACTAAATAAATGACTAACTATTTAACTATTTTTATTTGTGTGACTAAATAATTTTTAATCAACAACCAAACTAGTAATTTATTTACTCATTTATAGTTGAGTTGCAAAAAATGAGTAGAATTTAGTCATTTTAGTTGTTTTGACTAAAAAGTTTTAGTCACCTAGTCATTTATTTTCCAAATCTCTACTAGTGTGTGCTTCCTTGTGTGATTAGGGCTCTCTTCAATGTTGAGGGCCCTAGGGATAAGCTCGTCATAAGAAGTGACACATTGCATCTTTAACTAAAAGGATAATCCGTATTGACATTAGCAATGATGATTCTGACTTGTTGCTCCTTAGGAATGGGTCACTTGCTCTTACTAGCTCGCTACCTCCATCGTTGTAGGAAGTTTGTGATCAAGTTCAATATTCTGATTTTAGAGTCTTAACGGTTGGAAATCATAGTAAAATCATAATTTAATAAGTTTTGGAATTAGCATTTTAAAGTTTTTTTGGGGTCATTAACTTGACTATCTTCTCTTTTGCAGGGGTGGTTGCATGCCAAATTTTTTTGGTGTAAAATATCAATTATTAGATTTTGTTACCTTTCTATGAATAAAAATTATTGGAGTGTGAGTTTGATATTTTTTGAAGATCTAAATAGTCAAGCTTAGTAAAGAAAAATCATGTCAGATAATATTAGTCCAGAACAAAATGAAGAGACACTTGATAGATTGTGGGCTAGATTGAAAAGAAAGGGTGATGGGAAATGTTATTGTCCCTGCAATAATTGCAAGGGATTAAAGACGAGATGACTTTTAATCACAAACAGAAACACAGGCAGCATGGGTCACATCAAGGGGCATGATTAAGGTCCATTGCAAGTTGTTCCATTATATGTGTTTATATTGATTGAATTTGTAAATATTTATATCGTTTTAACATTATATATATATATATATAATCACTTGATCATGATCATGGCTTATTTGTGTCTATCATTATTATAAAGGTGGGGCGCCCTAGGGCAGATGATATGGATTATCACAGCCCGGAGAATGTGGTTTTGCAAGCGGATGAACATGGAGCTGTGAATATCGAAGATGAAGTTAATGATCCTATGGAAAAAGATGATCATGCGCCAGAAAACACATTTGAAGATGATGGTACAAATACATTGATCCATAACACATTTAGTGGTGCAGCTGATCATGATGATCGAGATGACTTTGATGATGTTCATGATTTACCCGTATTCTGAGAAGGCATACGGTGCCCTTATGAAGGCTCCTAAACAACTTTTCTCTCTCATTGTATGGTTGTTGTTGAACTTGAAGGTTATGAATGGCTTATCAAACATAGCAATCTCATGGATGTTAAGGTATGTCATATATGTCATCTTTTTTTTCATCTATTTTAATTCGTTGTTAGTTCATCACTAGTAAATAAAGGATGAAATATGTACCATTAATATTCTTTCGTATTAACAAATTATTTTTGCTGTAGATTGATTGCAATTTTGTTACCAATTATCAAATATTTTACCTTCGGCCATAACAGATTTATCCGGCACAAGAAAAGCATCATAATGGAGTATCAAGTAATAGATGCATGTCCCAATGATCATATTATATATCATAAACAATAGGAATTTGTAACAGAATGCTCAAAATGTCATATCAGTAGATATTGAACAGATTAACTAACAAAAAAGGTGCTTTGCAAGGTTCTTTCGCTATATTCTCATTATTCTAATGATGCAACGACATTTAGGTGTGAAAGCAGGTGCAATTTATGGATTACCATGCACGGAATAGAAATGGAGATGACATTCTTCGAATTCCTACGGATGGTTCTGCATTTAGGGACATGGAGGACAAATGGTCACACTTTAAAGAAGAACCTTGTAATCTCAGGCTTTCATTGGGAGCGAACGATGTCAATCCATTTGGAGAGCTAAGATCTATTTACTCAATGTGGCCTGTTTTTTATTATCAACAATAACATTCCTCCATGGATGTCAATAAAGAGGGAGCACATAATGTTGTTAATGATTGTTCCAAGTATTTGTTTACATCATTTTTTTTTAACGTAGTAGCATCTCATTTGTCTTATTTGTTGCATAATGACTTATATTTTTTTCATTCAATAGTCATGTACATTAATTTGTATATATTGCAGTAAAATGGTTATAATAATTATGTAATGTTTATGTTCATTCCAACTAATTAGTACCAAGTTAAAGAAATATGAATGTATATATCGAGCCTCTTATCGACGATTTACTAAAGTTATGAAATGGCGTCACTACATGTATGACGTCTCTAGACCAATAGGACAAAGATAATTTCAATTCCATGCAATGCTTGTATGGACAATTCATGATGCCCAGGGCTAACACATTTTTTTGGTATGTTATAATGTTCAACTGCACTTTAATTTATTAGTAGATATCATGCATGTTTTTTAAATAAGCTATTCATTATATATAATTATAAAAATTGACATATTTAATCCAATTATATATGATCTTGTGGGTCTTCAAACAAAGGGAAAATTTGCATGTCCAATTTGTGGTCCAAAGATGAAATCTTGTCGTTCAACAAGTTTAGGAAAGCAGGTGTTTGATGAGTATGGGCACTTCCTCCATAAAGAGCAAGTGATGTCGAACTACTGAAAAACATATTTTTAATGGGAAAGAGGAGACTACATCAAAACCACGAAGAATGACACCTCGCCTATGGAAGTTGGAATATAATAGAATTAATCATCAAGGTTATACATCGGATCAAATTTTTTATCCATCATATATGATATGTTTTGAATTTATATTTTTATATTGTGTTGTGTTTACTCATGTTGTAATTGACAATGATTGTCATTGTTAATTTGTTTAATTTATATGCTTCATGAAGGTCATCAAGGCATTAATGGTCAGCTTCCACAAGGACTAAAAAGTTATCCCAGACAATTTAGTAGGTTGCCCTACTATGAGCAGCTACAAATTGTGCATTTGTTTGATACAATGCATATCAGAAAGAATATAACAGAAACGTTATGGAAAATATAGATGGAAGGCATGACAAAGAAAAAATTGTCAAAATTTGTAGTGACATTCAGGAAGCCAATCATGTAATGAAAAATGTCATTCAATTGAATAGTGATGGAGACCAAATTAATATAAGTTCCCTTCCTTGGTTATTAACAGAGTAGCAAAGCAATGCTATAAAAGAAGTCATATGAAAAATTCGGAGTTTCCCACGAGTTTTTCTGCGAACCTCACGACAATATAATAACAAAGAAAGGTGAATTTAGATTGAGGATGAAAACACATGATTGGCATACCTTCATTAAGGTAATTGATGATATAATTATATACACTTGTATAATGCATGTACTTTTCAATGTATTGTGTTTACTACTTTTGGAAAAATAATGAAAAGATCATTTATAATTGTTAATCTCGTTCTACCTTTATCTCTCCTAGAAAACATCAACAACAATGTCAAGCAATTTATATATGATATTGGAAAATACATGAGGTAAGTAGCAATATTTTTTCAATTCATTGTATAGATCTTATAATTTCCATTTGTTTTACTTGTTATGTAATATATTGTATATTTTTGTTAAATCGCGTTAATATATTTGCGCCTTGAATCACTTGTAGATGGCTATCATCTAAATAAATCCATAAAGAAGATATAAATTATTGGAAGAGAAAAATTCCTCGTCTAATGTGTGAAATGAAAAAGTGTCTACCTTCAACATTTTTCAATGCACAAGAACACTACATCATACACCAAGTTGAGGAAATTGAATTGTGTGGACCTGTACACACTACTTAGATCTGATGGATGGTTGAATGCACTTAAAATTTTTGAGCTTTGGTTAGAAAAGAGCACATCTGAGGGTTCTATGGTGGAGGATATATGGTATACCAAACCATGGTGTGGTAATTCCCTAGGTTTGTATGCAAAATCCTTGTAGATTGCATTTGGGATCCCAACTCCATTAACAAATTGAAGTGCGATGGGAAAGATGGGTGAAAGTGAGAGGTAATTATAAGATGGTCATGGAGATTAATTGGAATACACTTTACATATGGTTTTTATGTATATTGTACTTATTTAATTTTTAATCTTCAATATACATCAATTATAAATTAAGGTCGTATACTGTGGTATTTAACTAATTATACACCGTTTGTCAATTTCAATTTTTTTTGGTACAGCTGGTCGAGAGTGGGATACACTACATTTGTACGTCGCCAACAATCTTGATTGGATGACGGTATGGATTGAACGATGTCAACAATCTAGTCGCGCATTAACATGGGAAGGTGTGGCTTCATTGGTTAAAGAAGCTCATCGTAATGGAAATTCCAATGTTACACAAAGGGAAATTGATTTAGCATATGGTTTAAGAGATAAACAGGTACGTATAAATATATTAATCACCCATATTATTTAATTATTTTCAAGTATATTGATGTATATGTATCTTGAGATTGTTTTCTTTGCATACATTCAGCCAAGAATAAATATGTTTATCAACTGATGATATTGCAATAATTTTTACATGTTTGACATATTGCAGGTGAAACACCACAAGACTATGTGGTGCAATGATCATAAATTTTGAATCAAAATGTTGGATGACATGAAGAAAACTTGTGATTTTGGTATAACTAAAGTCTTTCAGGTGACTAATGTTTCATCTAGAAGTGACATACATCCAGAAGTCTCAGAAAATCGATACTATGGGATTTTGGATGATATACTTGAGTGTGACTTTAAGTCCTTCAGATTAATTTTGTTCGTCGTCCTATGGTATAAGCTACGATTGAATGAAAATGATCCTGAGAGAACTGTTATTGAACATGATAATGGATTTACCATGGTTAATACAAGGTTGATTGAGCGAGCTGGAAATGAGCCCTATGTTCTTCCAAGCCAATGTGGCGAGGTATTTTTCGGAGGTTCTAGGTAAGCGGGTTGGTCATTTTATTTTTAGACATGATCAAGAGCTAGTAAAGTATAATGTGGTGGAAGAAGAATCTTGCAGAACTAGAAGATGTAGATGGCCGATCAGATCAACGACTAGTTGATGATGTCTGATGAAGATAATGAAGAGGAGAACTAGATCATGATAATGTAGGAGTTAATATTCATGAAGATATTATCCGTGTGGATGACATTATTGGCCCGATATCTCGATGACAATGATGATGATATGACCAATCCTTATAGCCGAATCCCGGATGGATGATATAGACAAAAGTTGGATGAAGAAAGAAGATCAATGACATTGTCTTATGGAGTTATACAATTATATTATCTATTCCAGTATTAATTTCTTGATAGAATTATATTTGACTTATGTGGTTACATAGGTAATTCATGATGTTTTTAATTTTTATGCCATTACATAATTAATTTAATGATGTACTTTTTAATGTTTGAAAGGTCAAAAAATTAAAACATTTCAATAGTGATGTTAACAACCTTGAAATCAGTGTGTTTTATGTTTCATGTGATCATAAAATATTTAAAAGTTAGTTGTAGAGGTGGTTGTTCAGTGGTTGACGTGTAAAGGCCTTTAAAAGGCATAAAGTGATCATTGTAATGGTTGTTGATGGTTGAGGATTTAAAATAAAAGCTCTTGACATTCGAAAATCTGTGTTTTTCTTCAATTTTTTTGTATTTTTCCTATTATGTAGCACTGTACGGTCACATGCAGCCATATTTTGATGTGAAATAAATTCCAGGTTGTGAAGATATGTGTTAGCTTTGATTTGAATCTGATTTGAGGGCTTAAGGCATTGATTTCAGTTAGAAAACTTCATTTCTTTGCATACATCTTGGTTACCCTATTTTTGAGGGTTTTGTAGTCCAAACATGATATAAAGGGGCTCTTACACATTTTGTGATTACTGTAGCTTGTGTAAGAGGCCCTATGGATACTGTTGTAATTTTAGGATGCATGAATAGGGCGTAGGATGAGGAATAAAGAAGGTATAGCTATTGTCCTCAAGAGTTTTGTGAAGAAAAGCATGTGAAATGAGAGGTACTTTTTGGCATGATGCTTGTTTCCTCCTTCATTTTCTATAAGAAGGATTTCAAGGCCAGAAGTACGGGTTAGCAAGTTAGATATTTTTTTGTCGAGTCTAGGTAGAGTTGTAGAGCAAATTATAAAGTTCGATGGTTTTAAGGAAAATGCAATTTAAGTTTTGAGTCATTATATAGTAGGTTTTGAATTCATGGGGATTTGATGTTTTATGACAGTACTAGCATTTGAATTGAAATGATTAATTCAAACTCATGTCTCTCCATTGTACATGCATATCTGAATTTTGAATAAGATAATCAAGGGTTGTCTCGTTCATCTCACTCTTGTGGTGTGTATGAATTTTGTTTTGGCTTTAATTCAAGGAATTAATTAAAATGCTTGAATGGGATTGTAGGTGGATATGTTCTATATAAGGATTTGATAAGTAGTATTGGGTTAGAATACATGTTGATGAAATTGTAAATCAATGTTCTCAAGGAGTTTATATGTTGTGTTGTTTATAAATTTAACTCCCTCAATGGATATATGGCACTAATGTAAGTTGTACTAATTTGTATGGTTTAGTATTTTGTTTGTCTTTACCTAGCGCTTGCTAAAAATTGCAAATCAATGACTATTTTACAATGTGGAATGTGTTGTTATCTCATGCTCCAAATAGTTGATATTACTAATGAACAACCAATTCTATTCAGTATTATGCTATTATGTTGAGCTATTAAATGAGATTATATGTTGTTAATGTTGTTTACGATAATGGTGCAAAGGTTGTAAACACATTAAGGGATCACCCTCCCGGGTCTTGTAGAGCCCAAAGTGTAGGAGGTCTTTAAAATCCTTGTCAGTTGGTCCAGGTCCTTCAAGCTACCCCTGATTGGAATTGGCAATTCCATAGGTAAATTAGAAGATCAACCCTCGTTACAAAGAAAACAACCAACAGAGGAGAGAGATAGAGGGGAGGGAGGGAGAGAGATAGAGGGCAGAGGGTTACGGGTAGAGGGAGGAGATAAGAGGAGCAGAGAGAGAGACTTGAGAGAGGGAGAGGGGGTAGGAGGGGGTGACCTGAGAGAGAGAGGATCAAGGGACTGAGGGAGAGAGATAGAGGGTAGAGGTTTAAGGGTTTAAAGTTTAAGGGCTAATGGTTTAGGGTTTAGGTTTAAAGGTAGATGGGAGAGAGATAGAGGGAGTGAGTGAGAGAGAGAGACCTGAGAGAGGGAGAGGGGGAGAGGGGGTCAGAGGGAGGGAGTGGGAGAGAGATATAGGGTAGAGGATTTAAGGATTTAAGGGTTAAGGGTAGAGGGCTAATGGTAGAGTGGAGAGACTTAGGAGACAGAGACAGAGTTAGGAGGGGGAAGGGAGAGGGGAAGAGGGGAGGAAGGGGAGAGAGAGATACCTGAGAGAGGGAGTGGTGCTAGGATGGAGAGACTTCAAAGAGAGAGAGGGAGGGAGTGGGAGATAGATAGAGGGAGAAAGGGTTAAGGGTAGAGGGTAGAAGGTTTAAGTGTTTAGGGCTCTTGGGCGGGTTGGTGGCTTGTGGGCCTAGTTTTAAGGCAGAGGGAGACACATACAGAGGAGTGAGTGAGAGATAGAGAGACCTAAGAGGGAGAGGGGTAGGAGGGAGACTTGAGAGAGAGAGAGAGGATAGAGGGTGGTGAGCATTTAAGGGTTTAGAGCTTAAGGCTATGCCTAAGGTTTAGGTTAAGGGCAGAGAGGAGAGAGATAGAAAGAGGAGTGAGAAAGAGAAACTGAGAGAGGGAGAGAGGGGTAGGGAAGGAGAGACTTGAGAGAGAGAGAGTGGTAGGAGGGTAGAGGGTAGAGGGTTTTAAGGGCTTTGGTTTAAGGGCTAAGGGTTTGTGGGTTATGGGTAGATCGAGAGAGATAGGATGGATTCAATGAGAGAGAGAGAGGAGGGAGGGAGAGAGATAGAGAGTAGAGGGTTAAGGGTAGAGGTAGCGTAGAGGGTTGGCGGGTAGAGAGAGGAGACAAGAGTGAAATGAGAGAGAGAGGGAAAAGAGGAGGAATGGGAGAGAGATAAGGGTAGAGGGTTTAAGGGTTTAGAGTTTAAGGGTTATGGCATGAAGGTTTAGGGTTTAGGTAGAGGGGAGAGAGATAGAGGGAGTGAGAGAGGTAGAGAGAGAGAGACCTGAGAGAGGGAGAGGGGGTAGGAGGGAGATACTTGATTGAGAGAGAGGGTAGATGGTTTAAGGGTTAAGGGTTAATGGTTTAGGGTTTAGGGTTATGGGTAGTCATGGAACTTCAAAGTTTTGTTCTCTGTGTTCTATTTTATCCTGCCTTGTGTCTCTGGTCATCTATGGTGTTTGGGAAAATCCTAAGGATGGGGTTTTACCTTCATCTTCATGTAAAACCCTAGTGTTCATCTTACACCTTGGATGGGATCTATTTGGCCGTTACTTTTTGGGAAGGTTTTAAAGTGACTTAAGCCCCATCGCTTCGTCTAGGCTGGGCCCCCTTTTGTTTTATCGTTTTATTTCCTTTGCCTAACTTTATTTTTCCTAAGTCTTTTGTTGGTCCCGTGTTCCCTCATTAAAAAAACTTATGTCATTGTTTTTCATCGGCCTAGTGATGTCCCCTTATTCCTTTAGGGGAGAGGGCCTAGTAGTCATGCAGGCTAACTTTCTCAGCATGTAGCAATTGACTGGAATATCGTAGAACCTTCATTTTTTTTTTAAATGTAGACTGGTCTCTTATTTATCTATAAGTAAGGTTTGGAGGTTCGACTCATCATGTAACTCACCACATCGGCAGATCTTTTGAGAAGTGTCTAAAATTTGACTTTTTAAAGGTTCGACCAAAACTTAATCATAGAACCCCCAATAGTTGAACCAAAAAAATATCATTTGTTGCTTGTAGAATATGATATTTTTATTTAAATTAAAATTAATATACAACCTAAGTGGACCAAATACTTATTGATAACCATAAATCTTTGATATCTCTACCTTTATATTCAACACATATGGACTAATAGTTGAACACAAAATCTATTTGTTGTTATAAAAATAACATATAATGATTTAAATACAACTTATATTGAACAAAATGGACTAATAGTTGAACACTAAAACTTTTTGAAAATCCTTCACATTTAATGGGAAAATACATGTTATTTATTGTGCTCACCTTTTATATTTGTGATAGGACAAACTATTAATATAAAATTATCCAATGCTTGTGTACATTGCTACCCCAATTGTTGTACATAAGAACAATATTTTTTCACTATGATAACAATAAATGCTTGCATCGAGTGTCTTATTTTATTAAATGAGCATTTTATTTTTTAAATGATATACTTATAGTGGAGAGTTGTGATATTTTATTTGAAACAAAAAAATACTTATTTCACTTCTTCATGAATGTATTTATGTTTTTTTCATATAAAATTTAGAGGTTCTCATGTGTTCAAGTATGGGTCCATTTTTTATCAACATTTGGACTGTTTATTTACAATATATAGTATAAATATGTGGCAAGATTGGGTATTATCATCACGATTGAGTGCGCGACTATTGGGCCCTCTCCCCCAATAAATGTTTTTTTATTTTGCAGAGGGACAAGTTCGCATGGCCATAGATCAATCATCGTGTGATCTCAGCCATTCCCCGCCATCCCGCGATGACCCCACCACACTGTCTTTGTTGATTGTGATAGCATGAGCGAGTGCCACGTGTCTCATCCGATGAAGCCGAAGGAATGATAAATACTTTGATGCGTCTTTAATACATTATGTCACAGGTTACTAAAGCAGTTATAAGATGCATGTGTTTTAAATCAACAAAGATGTTATAATCTCGGTAGAAAGGTGCTCGATGGTTAATAACAAGGCTAGTGACTGTGTTGAATGAATAGGATTGCCGATGGTTGAGATCCACTTATCAGCCATCATGGATCAAAATCTAGAGGTCTTTATTGATTATGATATCACGTAGGTGCCACGGATTCATAATAAAAATAATTGTGAAATAAAATGAAATAATTATTAATGAATAAAAATTGATATATATATATAATAATTTTAAAATAATATTCATTCATTTTTAATTATTTTATTAATTATATTGTAAAAAATTGATATATTTATTTTATTTTATTTATTAAATACTTACTAGCATATATATTATTTATTAATAATATATATAAAATATGTCGAGAGATATCTTTTGATGCATCTATTATACTATTATAAAATAGGTGCCTCAACAAAGATATCTCTTGGCGTATTTTATATATATTAATAAATAATATATATATGCTAGTAGCATTTTCAGCACAACATGAAAGACAAGATTATAATTACTTTTAGTTATAGAATTAAGGTTAAGGTTAGATATATATTTAGTTAGGGTTGGGGTTAAAAATAGTGTCAGTGTTAGTTTTACGATTAAGTTTAGGGTTAGAGTTAGAGTGAGAATTATTGTTGAGATTGAATCATAACCCTAATCTAACCTTAACCTTAAACCTAATTGAACCCTAACCCTATTTGTAATTGAACTTTAACTCTAACCCCAACCCTAACCCTATCATTGAACCCAAGCTTTATCCTAGAACCCCAACTCTAATTAAATGGTAAATCTAACCTGACCTTAACCCTAATGCTAATCCCAACCCTACTTCTATCTATAATTATAATCCTAACCCTTCTCATTCTAACCCTAATTATAATCTTAATTATAATTCTAACCCTAACCATAATTCTAATTCTATTCATAATCCTTCATTTAACACTAACCATAGTTCTCATGACAACCTTAACTCTAATTATAACCCTAATCAAACCCTGACCTTAACCTTAACCCTAACCTTGAGCTTAATTAAACCCTAACTTTAACCTTAAGACTGAGCTTAATTAAATCAAGATCCTAGCTCTAACCCCAAACTCATATACGTGAGAAAATTATAATTTACCAAAACCCTAACCATAATTGAATCATAACCCTAATTGAAATACAATCCTACCTTTAATTGAACCCTAACCCTAATTGAATCATAATTTTAACCCTAAGCCTAATTGACCCCTATTTTTAACTCTAAGACTAATTAAACACTATTTCTAACCCTAACCCTAAGCCCATCTAAATCCTAGCCCTAATTGAACCCTAACCCCAATTGAATCATATTTAAACCTTAACCCTTAATGAGCACTAACCCTAATTAAACCCTAACACAATTGAACCATAATTCTAACCCTAATTTAATACTAACACTAACCCTAATCCTAATAACATATTATTAGGGTTATATTTATTAATGTCTTAATATTAGTTTATAAACCAACATTAATTATAAATATTTTAAAATAAATTAAGTATTTCAATCTAAAATTTTAATATTTTACATCACACATAAAATTAAACTAAATTCTAATATTTGGGATTTAGTGAGAGAGAGAGGGAGGGAGTGGGAGAGAGATAGAGAGTAGAGGGTTAAGGGTAGAGGGGAGGGAGATAAGAGTGAGTGAGAGAGAGAGAGAGGCAGAAGGGGTAGGAGGGTGAGACTTGAGAGAGAGAGGGAAAGAGGGAGGGAGTGGGAGAGAGATATGGGGTAGAGGGTTAAATGTAGAGGGTAGAGGGTTTAAGGATTTAGAGTTTAAGGGTTAAGGGTTTAAGGTTTATGGTTAAGGGTTTAGGGTTTAGGGTTTAAGGGTAGAGGGGAGACACATAGAGGGAGTGAGTGAGAGATAGATAAAGACTTAAGAGAGGGTGAGGAGGTAGGAGGGAGAGACTTGAGAGAGAGAGAGAGGGTAGAGGGTAGAGGGTTTAAGGGTTTGGAGTTTAAGGATTTAGGGTTTAGGGTTTGGGTAGAGGGGAGAGAGATAGAGGGATTTAGTCAAAGACAAAAACCCAACCTTAGGATTTTCCCAATACCATAAAAGACTAGTAACATAAGATAGGACAGGAAAGGAACATAAGATAGGACAGGAAAGGACATATTCAAAAGATGCAACATAGTGTGTTGATATGTCCTTCAATCTTCTTAAGAAGATCCATGATTTTTTTATAAAGGAAATGACTTCATAGATGCATCAAGTTCAATTATGCGTCTTTTAAACAATGAGTACACATTTAAAGTTGTTGTCAAGCCCCTCTCACCATAACCCTATTGGATAGTCACACATCACACAGGAAGGTGAGTTGTTAGGTCACCCACATATGTGATAGGTGGCTGTCCAATAAAGATAAAATGAGGAGACTATGTGTATTTATTACACATAACAAAAGAAGAGAAATGGTTGAATCAAGGTCATGATACAAGTACAAGGACTACACCTTTGCAAGAGCTACAAGAGGCAAAGGGGATTGATATTATTCATTCATGGGTGTACTGGTGAAAAAAGTGAATGGAATAGGTAAAGGTCATTGTCATTGATAAGGACAACTAACAATGCATCCTACAATGCTCTCATGAAGGACAACAACAAAAACAAAATCTAAAGTTGCACAAGGCTCTATTCAAGGCCTTCACAATCAAACATTAGGCAAACAAGTTTCCAGATAACATTCAATGCATGAAGTTTTAAGGAAAGGCATAAAAGGAAAAGAAATTCAAGAAACATCAACTCTAGTTGACATAGATAATATGCCTATTGAAAACATGTCATTACAAGAGATTTATGACAGCAATGGAACCCTCATATCATGTGATCAAGATACAATTGCTATGCTCATAACCTTTCATGTAGGGGTTTTGGTCATAATGATTGATCCAACATGGATCATGATTGCATACAAGAAACAAAAAGTTACAAATGACAATTAAGCAGTTATGATTCAGGAGAGGTCTCATTTTGGAAGCCAAGGCCATAGTACAAGTGTATATGAACAACAACTCTGAGCTTATGCTACAAGACAGCCATGCAGGTTCATGTAGGACATCAAGCATTACAATGGTACAAGTGTATATGAACAAAAATCAAAAATCAACAACAAGTAGTGAAGGAAGCAAAGCATAGTTGTATTTTTACCTTTTCATACCATTGATCATCCATTCCAACAATAGGCTATAATAGTGAAGGAATATACTTGCACAGGGGTGTTTTAATGAATATATTCAACATAAAAACCATCATAAATCATGGTGCTTCAAGGGAACAAAGCATAGTCATGAATAAGAGCAGTACCATTAAAGGCTACAGGTTTGTCTTCATGTTATCTATGAATTTGAAAAAATAAATCTACACTAGGTGATAACATGACTATAGCCATGAAATGGATTGCAGTGAGATAAATAATATAAATGGTTGTTGCCACTATCTCATTTTCT
>VDFB02391681.1:0-11678 GCA_007258455.2 Sequoia sempervirens
GAAATATCATAATAACGTTTGTAAGGTCTCTAGCCAACAATAAATTAAAATGCTACTATTGTTATGTAAATAAAAGATAGTGCATTGGAATATATCCACATGTATAATTTCTATATCCTTCAACATGCAGAATAAGAATTTAAATCTATCTCTGACAATAATAAAATCTAACCTTCACTTAATTATTCAACTGTATTATCTAGTGAATTCTTGAACAATTATTTATTATTAAATATCATTATGCAACTAGATAACAAATTCATATAACTTACCTTGCTAACTTACTTTAAACATCCTCATTGTCGATTTGAGTTGTTCTAGTTTACCATCGACAATGTTAATAGTTTATTCCATTGAATTTCTTCATGATCTACAAAAGTCCTGTTTCATTCCCACGTATTACTCTTTCCCACAAAACATAAAACACATTAGCAAATCACTTGAACTAAATACATTTTATTCTTTTGTCTATATCAATTTAAATATTCTTATTTCCCTATGCTTGTAAGAATCTAAATTTGCATACTTCTCATTCTTTTCCATCTAATTGTTAAGACACCTTTAATGATATAATTTACTTCCACCATCATTTAACTAAGTCAAGGAAAACTTAGAACGTTAAGTATGTAGTTGAGCGCACTCAAATTGATGTACTCTTATACTTTCAAAACTTGAATATATATAACTCTCAATTTCACACACACACACACACACACGCACACACACACTCTCCATAAAAATATTCAATGGTAATGTAAATTAAAAATTTAATCATTTTTCCCATCAACATTTCCAATGCTATATTATATTTAAATAATATTGGCCAAAATATTGAATAATTCACTAATCTAGCATAATTAGACTTCATAGAAAGGTCACAATGGTCATAGATAGGGTTGGGCCTCACAGGGACGTTCTACCCTTTCTGTGTAATCTAGACCACAATAATATCATTAAACAATTTCTCAATGTGAAATTGGTCAATCTTTCCTAAATAGAGAACATTGAGCATTCTTCTAATGAATCTCTATCCGCTATTAATTATATTATACTTGGACCATGTCAACTAAATACAAACCCCTCCCCATAAATTTCTTCATATTCTTTACATATTATTTATTTTACACTGATCTCTTCTTTAGACCCATTACCCTCCAATTCCTCTAAGCCTATTTTTAATCCTCAACCTTCTCTTGTTCATTCCCAACATGAAATGTGGTCCTACACACAAATTTTTGAATCTCTTGAGCTAATCCAACTCATTCTCTTGGGGGCAGATTTGATCACTCTTCCTTCATCTACACGCAAGGACATTTGAAAATATGGTTATCTCACACTTCCTTCTTTTGTAATCATAGAGTGTGTTGATGGTCCGATTGAAATGATACAACACATGTAGAATAAATTATTCTACCTCATGAAAATATAATATTATCTTCAAGGTCTCTATAGATAGGTCTCAATTGTGTTGGTTAACTCAATGTTCAATTGAAGATAGTTTGTCCAAGGGGCCTTTTTATGATATATAAAATTTCAAAACAAGTTATCTCTTGAAATGATTCCTTGTTTTATGAATTTTTTCTTTTCTAATACTTTTTTCCATTTTTTGACTTTTTTTCTATTATTTTTTATTATGACTTTTTCTTTACTTTTTTTTTAATTTCAAATTATATCATAACCTAATTGAAGGGATCAATAAAAAATGAAAAAGAGGTAAGATTAACAAGAGATAAAATGAATGAAAAAATCCTTGAGGGTGAGTGTCTCATGAATTATGGGGAGGCTTCCCTTATGCATGGTGGGTTGGTTTCCCCTGTCCGCAAGGGCTTTGAGCAGGTTGAGGAGATTGAGGAAAAAAAAGGGCTTCTGGAGATGCTGGAGAACTTGGCTGTGAATTCTAAGAAATAATAGGTGGAGGTTGAAGTTGTCAATGTGGAGGAATCTCCTACTAAGGAGGCATTGGAGGGTGAAGGTGTGGATCAGAAGGGTCACCTTGAGAATGCAACTTTACCTATAGTCATGCCTGTGAATTGGGATGAGATCGATATGGATCTTTTTTGTAGAATGGTAGAGGATGGTAGTAAAAATATCCTTTCTCTTGTTAAATGGCTCTTTTTAGAGGACAAGGACCTCAATATAAAGTTGAATGAGTGGCAGGATGTTTGTGTAGCACTAGCGAACTATAATAAAAAAGAATGGTTGGTGAAAGGAAAGTTCAAAACTATGAATGTGGTTCTCGATAAGGTGGTCATGGATGTTGAGAAACTTGGAAGGGACAATGAGGAGAGGTTGTTAACTTTTGAAGATGTTGTCTATAGGGTTCATGAGGAGCAATTTGTTTCCTTAGATGATAGAGTGAATAAGATCTGCAGTGACCTGCATTCTATGGTGAAAATTAGCAACCAGTCCTTGAATTCTAGAGTGCAGGGCTTGACTATGTTGAATGAGAAAGCCCTCAATTGGACTAGTAAAAAAATGGACCTTGGTGAAAATGAGGAGGCAATTGTTGAGATTAGCCGATTGAACCAAATGGAGAAGAGTGTGGATGAGGGCCCATGTTTGTGTACCAGGAGCAAGACCAAAAAGAGGGTGGCCATTTCTTTCTAGGAGCTCGAGGAAGTGATGGAGATGCACGAAAATGCCATCTCTAGTAATCTGGATTCGACTAAGGTTTTAGACAATATGCTTTAGCTTGTGTTTGATCAACATTCTGTGCTGATTTTTTGTTGTTGGTTTTGTTGTCAATCTGTCTAGGTTTATCTTTTGACAACTTTTTTGACTTTTTTGAGGCTGTTGGTGCTCGTTGTTTTTCTTTTACAACCTTCTTTCATTGTAAAGGGTTTCGAGGTCTCTTCAAAACCTGCTTTTCCTTATAAAAAACAAGAGGTAAAATGAAACAAATGGTTTAATTAAAAAATTCAATTATTTATGCAAGAAAATATGAGAAATTAATTTTTAACCCACTTTATCAAGATAAAAAATATTCAACAGATAATGAGATAAGTGTGATCTTCAAAATAATCTATAATTACATAAATATACTCATCAAACCATTATATTCCACATGCAAATTTAATCATAATTTCAATAACTCAATAAAACAAATTTAAAAATTTAAAAACTCTCAATCCCCACAAAATTTTAAAACGTAAAGAATTTGATCAAAGTAGTCTACCATTCCAGAAATGAGAAACAATTGAAGAATACATATCTTTATTAACTTCAACAAGAATTATCTACACAAAGATTTTATTCTTCTTCCAAAGTCCTTTGTTTAACTATTACAAAATGAAAACACTCATTATTCCTATCTCATTAAAAGAAAAATCTCAAAAGAACCAACCCTCGTATAATCTATAAATGCCTACTTTTATGGGGAAAAGAGGAGCAAAGAATATCCATTGTTCATGCATTTAATTTAGTTAATAATTTCATGCAAATATTCCTAACTTTACATCACTTCCAAAAATAGCTATCTTATGCCAATTCTAAGAAATTAACACATACATCACATTATATAGGATCATGCATAACTCTAAACTAAGACTCAACAATGCCTAAAATATAGGAACCACTTTATATGCTAAGTGGGACCCATTTTACATCAAGTATTTACTAAATTACAAATAAAAGAATAAATCAAATAATAAATTATCCCAACATGCTAAAAATATAAAATTTATTTTGGCGCCCAAGTTATACAAATTTTAAACTTATTGTCGTATCTTTTGCTTCTATTTGAAATCAAGGTAAGCATTTAAACATTTGTCCAACTTTGTACTATCATGTTCATCCAAGAATTCAACTCTAAACATGAAATCTTTATATTTCTTCTATGAAAAATCTAGCTGGTTGTTCACATCCTTTAAATCTTTGTCCAAAATTTTAAAATTACACCTGAGTTGCATTGACTGATCCACTAAATTTTCACTTGGTTTATTCATCAACCCTTCAACTCTGTCCTTCACTCCTTTCTAAATTCCTTGTGTTGGATTGCTTTAATTCTTTCTCCATATTAACTAAATTTGGACTAATAATTAAATTTAAAAAATTTAAAAAAATTTCCCTAACCTTATCTAGTTCTTCTCGTTCTTCAAGAATCTTTTGTATGTACTAGGAAAATAAGTCTCTCCTAAATGCTATTATTTTTTATAGTTTTGTTGACAAAATATGAATCACTAGTGTAGACACTGAAAAATGTCCTAAGTCTGCGAGCGCCATTTTTCTTGGTCGTCGTCCTCCGAAAATTGATTAATTTTAATTATTTTATTATTCTCGATCATATTCCTCTATTAATTAAATAATTTTAATTATTTAATTAATTCACTCTTTAATCTTTATTCTATCTAGATTGATTAAATAATTTAATTGCGCTGCTAACATCCCTTTCTTCAATAATTAAATAAAATATTATTTATTTAATTATTTGTCTTTCCTCATTTTGTCTATAGTTAAATAATTATTATTAATTATTTATCTATTCATTTTGTCTTTTAATTCTTCTATAGTTAAATAATAGTCAAAATTATTTAATTATCCCTTGTCATTTTCTCCTCCATTTAATAATTAATCTAAGTTAATTATTTAACGTTTCTTTTCCATTTTCTCTTATTTAATTAAAATGGTTGAATAATCATTTTAATTAAATGCCCATTTTCCTCCTTTTTCTCAAATAAATAATTTGAATGAATTATTTATTCTCTCTTGGTCAAATATTCCCTTCCTCATGAATTAATTATTTATCAATTTCTAATTCATCCATTTCCTCCCACTTGCTCATTATTATCTGTCATAGTCATCTTTGTCATAGCCGTTGCTGTCATAGCCATCGGCATCATAGTCCCCCTCTGAATAGCATATCCTAGTTGCATCAATCCTCCACCGTCAGTCTTGGCATCTTTCTAGAAGCTTAATCTTATTCATCTATTCGAATGGATGTCTATAAAATCAACCTTCCTCCTTCATTTTGTCCTTAACAACCATTATCTCCAACTTTCTACTTACTATTTGCAAGTTATTGCACTAGTTCTACTTCAAATTTGAGGGCAAAGTTTGCGAAAGGAGAAACAAGAGAGACAAGAGAAGTGAACCAAATGCAATGGGGAGTGCTTTATTTTGAATGCTTTCATTTCTATTCCTCTTTGTTTTTGTTCTCTTGTTTTAGATGAGGTTTTTAGCTTAGAGGTGCTTTGGCTATCACTTTATCTAGGCTAGAGTGTTTTCCCCCATCTTACATTGGTGAACCTAACATGAAGACAAAATTTTGCAAGATTTTGTACAAATTTCCTTTTTGTTTTACAGATTTCCAATACAGAACGATGCATTTGCTCAAAACAGTGACACATTTTCTCAAAACATTGATGCATTTGATAGGGAACGACGCATTTGCTAAAAAGAATGACACAATTGTCTGTCTGGTATAAATTTCTAATTTTTCTGTTTGTTTTCAATTTTTCTTTTGGGTTTTCGAGTAGAGTAGGGTTTTTGTGTGCTAATTTTTTGTTTTTAGCACATGGATTTAGATTGGAACTCCCAAAAAACTATTTCTTTGGAAACAACAAAAAAATTGAGCTCTTTCATTTTAGTTTTAAGCAATTTTTATTTTGTTTGTTTTCCAACTACAACTTGCATCAGGATCATAAAGGTTAAAATGAATATGCATTTTTCACTCATAAGGTTTAAAACGAACAACAATCTGCATATTTCACTCATGGGCATTAAAATGAATTTGCATTTCATGTCATTGGTTTAAAATTTACAAAGTATCTTCAAATCATAAGAAAGGCTTAAAATCAACCAGTGTCTTTCGTGTTTGGTGGTTTGCAAGTGTCATAGAGTGCGTATGCTCTTCTCTTGTGTCGTTCAACTATCTTGAGTGATCAAAAGCATTTCTATGGCATTTGTATAATCACACCACATATTTGGATTTGGTGCTTAAAATGAACCCCATGCGAGTGTGAGGCAAAGGCATGAAATACACTCTCTCCTTGCACTTTGTGCAATCTAGGATAAGTGGAAATAAGTGTATTTCTTCGCTTTTGTTTACCTTTTATTAGAGGGCCTTCCACTCCGCTTCGAAAGGTGGGAATGACCCAAGTGGTAACAAAGCTAAGGCCAAGCTCTTCCAAGCCACTATAAATGAATGTGCTTCTTGATGAAAGTCAGTTAGCAACGGGTACGAATGTGTCACGCTGACAAGTGCCACCCTCAGTAGCCTCGTGAGCTAAATGAAAATCCTTCCTTAGGGAAAGGACTGGGAGGCCTCTTGACTTGCCATAGTCTTGAGCTAATCTTACATGTGTGACCACTTTGAACAGATGCCCTTACTAAGAGACAATTTGTGTTAGTTTCAAAAAACCCTTTTATATGCTCGGTGATTGCAGGAGGTCAGACCTCTAAAGGTGCCCCACATCTTCACTGAGCTTGTGTAGAAATAGGAATTCCTCCATTGGGGAATGAGACTTGGTGAGCGAGAGTGAGAGTGTGCATTGGAGGAGCCCGATTGCCACCAAGTCTCTAGTTGTCCACCTTGTTCAAGTGTTGGAGAGAAATCAAGTGAGGGATATCAACTAGTGGTTTCCTTGCCAACCATAGGGCTTGTGCATTGTTTTCTATGTGTGTTTCATTTTTCAAACATTTGTCACATCCAAAACTAGACCAAAAATAAGTGCTTGATATTGTATTCTGTGTTTTCCAATCAGATTTCATCAAAAACAGTCAAAATACACTAAAAAACTAGATTAGAAAGCATAAAAATATCAAAAACAACTTTTTGTGAACTTTAATTATCAAAAATAGAGCCACAATTGATACGTTGCATCACATTTGATAACTAGAAACTCGCGATTAACATCCTGAACCGCACTTGCAGAAAAAAGACCCTGGCCGATATTCTACACCACAAGCCCAATCACTAAATCGCGTCATGTGAAGCGTGTTTGTAGAAAAACTGCATTTGTCATCTTGAAATGCATTTCTGAGAAAGAAAATTGCATCTATCATCTGAGAAAGCGCATTTGTAGAAACGATACCGCAATTTTCTAATAAACAAAACTTTCAAAATCAACACTTAAAATTTGATCAACTCAATTCACAGTGACCTTTGACTGTCAAACCAGAGACTTGCAAGCTTTATCACTTCATTCTATCATTTCCTTTTAGGGATACATTGCATTATAGGTTACATTCTTCCATCCTTTGCATTGCATAGATTAAACTTAGATCCTTAGGTTGCATTGGGTGATCCCACAAAGCTGGTTTAAAATTTCTAGAAGATTTTGATTTTTGCTGAAATCACATATTTTTAAAAAATATAATGATTTAAGCCTTAAAATTTTTCATTTAAAACATTCCAATTGAAGAGGGTTTGATCAAACTATCTTAGATCAAACCCCCTTGGATAGAACCTCGCTAGTTTTAAACCATACCTATAATAGAGTCTCCTTAACACCTATCAAAATGTGATAAAAACCACTTTTGATTTACCTTTTGGGGGATCAAATGAATTCATTTTAAAATTTATATTTTTATAGAGTATGTAGTCCCTTACTATAAGCTTCCCAAAAGGGTATAATTTTAAATAAATTTAATTTAATTATTATATTTATTTTTTATTTCTTGTAAATGTGGTTTTCATTGAAGATAAAGCTCTTTGTTACTTTTATGTGGAAAAATAGAAGATTATCAATTTTTTTTTTTTTTTTTGAAAATATGAGCTAGATATTGAAGTCCTTGATCCAACAAAAAAATAAATTGAATTTTATACATACAATAAAAGTTATGTATTATCACGGTCGCCTAATAATACAAGATTATTGGTTTGACTTCAAAACTTCATTAAGGAAAAAATATTCAATAAAACACTATGAAACCAATGAAGTGCTAGATATAAAGTAGTTACAAATATAAAATTTGAAAAAAATAGAATTTTATCCTTCATGGAAAAAAAGTTATGCATTATATGATGAGTGTCACTCCTTAAAAATGTTGTTTACTAAAAAAAACTAGTTTTGAAGGAGATGGAAAAAGAAGTGCAATCTGATTTCAAATTTTTTGGAAAAAAATATATTTAGAGTCTACAAAAATGTCACAAATCACTAGTTTGCATCATCTTCAAATTCCCTCATGGTTTTAGCGCTATAGGTGCCTGAAAGTGAAAGATTTAGTTAGAAAAATCGAGTTAAGTCTCGGTTTGGCCAAAATTGTAAGCAGGTATTATTAGGGATCACCCCATTTAGACCTTTCTAGATTTTGAACATGGGAAGACCATTAAGCTTTTGGAAAATCTTTGGTTGAAAATTCTATTTTTCATTGACCTTAATCCCTCATATTATCAATCCTTGTCATTTTCACCCTCATCAAATTTGATTATTAAGCTTGTATCCTAGCCTTGACTCAACCTTGTCAAAATTATCCTCTTGTTTTCCATAAAGGTCAATGACACTTGGGATTTGTTACCTTGGGTTCACATTAGCTTGATTTCCATCCTTTGTCCAAAATTTTAGGATTCTTTTGCATTTAACTTGACCTCATTTAGAATCATATCACACCCCTTTGACCATAACCTTTATCATCATCTTGCTAGTCCTTGATCTCTAACTTAGATTGCACTTTGCACCTTTATCCCAAAAATACAAAAAAATAGTTCATTTTTACCTTAGCCTTAGCATCATATATTTTTCCCTTAATCTACCAATTGGTCAACCTTTCATATCCTTTTACATCCAATTAGTCTCATTATCCTTGCATTATCCTTATATCCTTGAAAATCCAAAAACATAGTTTAGTTTCATCACCATCTCACATTATCCCTCAACTCGCAAAAGTCTCACATGGTTGAAACATGGTCACAAGCAAAAAGAAAGTACATGGGTTTTTCAAGTAACCCTTTTCATGACACTACTCTTTGAATAGATTCAAATCATTCTACACCTAGAGATACACCACCAAGATATCAAACCAACACATGGGAAAACTTAAGCCTAGAGGAATTCAACAAACAATTGACCCAAGAAGAAATTGAGAGAGCTTATCAAGACCCAATAATTTTAAGCATGGTTGATCAACTTGTTAGTGTCAACCCTAATAGATTCTTCTATGCACTAGCTAAAAAGGGTGCCAAATTACCTCAAGGATTTGACGTATCAACCATTGTAGAAGAAGAAACTGAAAATCCATTTGCACTTGGCATGTCTTCATCACAAAAAATTTCAAACATACCCCTTGGGACAACTACACACATGACTACCACTACTACACATGTCCCAATCATCTCAACATTTGGAAACAATTCAACCAATACCACTACACAAGGAAAAAGCTTCACATTTGGAAGTTCCTCCAATTTCATGGGTAAGACCTTTACAAACCCCCTTTTCCAACATACAAATCAAGGTTCCACATCACAAGGTCTGATACCTTTGATCCAAAATGCAAACCAAGGTCCTATACCCACATTTAAAAGTAAAAATCAAGGTCCCACATCACAAGGTCCCACACCTTTAATTAAAAATTCAAACCAAGGTCCTATACCCACACTTCAAAACACAAATCAAGGTTCCTCATTCCAATTTCAAAGTGCACCTTCATCAATTCAACATCCACTAACTAAACCTAGAAAGGTTCATGTTATCTCATGAAGGGTCCCAAATCAAAATACTAATCAAGGTTCAATTCCATCACTCCAAAACACTAATCAAGGGTCCCTTCCATCATTCCAAAATTCTACTCAAGGAACCATTCCCTCAATTCAAAATACCAATAAAGGTCCTACACCTTCATCTCAAAACATCAATCAATGGCCTACACCTTCATGTCAAAACATCAATCAAGGACCTATACCTCCATTTCAAAATTCCAATCAAGGAACAAACTTTCAAAACCAAGGCACAAATCAAGGGTCTACACCTCAAATCCAAAACACCATACCACATTCCAACATGACCTTTGGAACAAACCTAAATGCCAATTTCATCCCAAATCAAAATAACACACATCAATATGGAAACCAAGATCCCTTATCACAAAGCATCAATCCTAATTCAAATCCAACATATGACCTTAATACCAACATCATCTCTTGCATATTTCTTGGTACAACAAGTGCAGACCCTCCAACAACAGATGACAAACATACAAATGGGGACCAAAAAGAAGACCTATTTCATGGAGGAATTGTGCCTCTTTCCATTTGATTTTTTTTTACACATGCCACCCTTTCCCTCTCATTTCACAACACCACCTTCGCCTAAGTATAAGGGGATTTGGGATCCAATAGAGAACATTCGAGAATTCAACACATAATGTATGGAAGTCTCATATGATCCTACCTATTTTATGAGACTATTCTCGTAGAGCCTCACAAGGCTAGCCTTAGATTGGTTTGCACACCTCCCTCCAGGAATTAGAACATGAGGTGAACTAGCTGACAAATTCATCAATCTATTTGCCTTCAACATTAAAAATTATGTCACCCTTGCAACATTGAGCACAACCAAACAAGGAGAAGGGGAATCACTTACCTTGTTTTACCAAAGATGGCGAGGCTTGGTTAGTAAATTCCCTTGTCACATTCCTGAAAAACAACTTGTCACCATGTTTGTGGAAAATCTTAACAAATAATTGATAAGTCAAATTCAAATTCAATGTGGCACCACCTTTGAAGAGATCCTTTAGAAAGGTTTCCTTATTGAGAAAGCTCTTATCACAAAAGGACTAGACAAGGTAAACAAAGAAAATTCGAAACCCAAAAATGACAAGAGAAAAAATTGTTCCTGAAACAAAAATGTCACAAATGATGGAGCTGTTGATGCCAAACTGATAACCAAAGGTCCAAAAATTCAGCTTAAAGGTCCTTTCTCATCAAATGCATCCAATACACCATACACACAGACACAAGGTCAAAACCAAATGCTTAGCACGGTCCAAAATAATCAACAACGCAAAGGTCCTCCCCGCACCAAGAGAACATACACCCCCTTGGGTGAACCTATTGAATTAGTCCTCAAACAACTTTTACAATCTAATGTCATCACACTACTAGACGCCAAGGATTATGAACCCTCACTGATTAAACTTGATTGGTGGAAAGAAGATGAATATTGTGAATATCACCATGTAAAAGGACACAAAACAACTAGATGTTGGACACTCAAGATCATTATTCAAGACCTCATTGAAAATGGAACCATATCAATAGGAGATTCACAAGGAAAAACTAATGTTGATCATACCATATTCAAGGCTCCCTTGCAAGACCATGACAAAGGAAAAGCCTCCAGTTCAAGAAACAACAATAATGCCAACTATGTTGCTGTCAAACATGACTACAACACTATTATCCTTAATGTAAGACCTCTTAATGATCGCATTTCCACTATTACCATAAACAAACCAAGTTCGGAATGTGTTTTCACTACCCGCCGAACCAAGATAACTATTCCAGGACCTCCTTCCAATCCTCAACCAAAAATCCAATATAATCTCTTGGATCAATTGGGAAAAACCCCCACACAAATTTCTATCTTGGAACTCCTTCGCATATCCCTACAACACAAAGCTATCCTTGAAAAGCATTGCAAGAAGAATATGTACCTTCCAACCTATATTTCAATGAATTTCAAGCCATGGTTGGATATCTAGTTATGCCACACCATGTCACCTTCTCTGAGCAAGACTTT
>VDFB02391682.1:0-14695 GCA_007258455.2 Sequoia sempervirens
GAAGTACTTCTTTCTAGCTAAATTATCTAGAACTTGATCAATAAATGGAAGAGGAAAGTAATCTTTCTTTGTTGCTAAGTTAAGTTCTCTGTAATCTACACATACCCTCCATTTTCATCCTTTCTTAGGAAAAATGACCAATGGGGAAACCCATTGACTATCAGAGATTGGGTAGATAAAGCCAGTTGTCAACATTTTCTGTAATTCTTCTTTAACAATCTCTCTCAAAGCTGGATTGATTCTTCTTTGAGGCTGCCTGACAGGTTTGAAGTCACTGTTAATATATATGCAATGTGTACAAATTTTTGGGTCTAGGCCCTTCATATCTCCATAGTCCCATGCAAAAGCTGACTTATGACTGGTAAGCATTTTGATCATAGATTCTTGTTGCTCACAGGTGATGTTTTTATTAATGCACAAAGTTTTTCCTATAGCTACCTCAACTTGGGAGGTTAAGTCTATCATAGATACTTCAAGCAGAAATGGCATGTCTACCTCCTAGGGTAGTAAGGTGTGCAAGCAATCTATTGCTGCAGGATAATGAGTTGATGTGGATGGAGAAAGAATAGTCTGCAAGGAACATGGATTTTTCTCACAATGAAAGTATTCAGTACCGTAGTTATTTAGCAAGATATTAGACAGTGCATCTTCTTCTTCTTGGTGTGCAATGAAAGGCTCTTTGGTAATCATCATTAAATTGGCCACAGAGTTCACTTCTTCCTCTTCTCCCAAATCTGGCCAAGCAACATCTCCAGACTCAAGTTGGGGTAGTGCTAGAGAATAGAGAATAAGTTTCTTTGTGCTATATCCATCAGATATTGTCATGTCACCTGACCTACAACCAATGCAAGCATCAGTAGTACCCAACCAAGGCCTTCCTAGTATGACAGGGTATCCCCCTAATGATGTTTTTGGAGATAAGACCATAAAATCAGTGGGGTATTCCCAGGAATCCAAGGTGACTACTAGGTCTTCGACTACCCCATTAGGTTTAACACTTGAGCTATCAGCAAGCTGTAATATTGTCGGTGTAGTCCTTATTTCTGAAATATTAAGTATTACAACCAGGTCCTTGGTCATGACATTGATAGCTGCACCAAGATCTACTAAGGCATTCTTAATTTGCAACCCATTAACATTTATCTCCACAATAGGACTTCCTGGATCTAAATATTTTGGGATACTAAGCTTCCCTAGCATTAAGTTAGAGAGTTGGCCTATTACATGGACAGTTTGAGGGTCTTTCTTTTTCCTCCCTGGTTTCTTCAAACATGCCTCTTTGATGGCCTTGCCATAGATAGGTACTTCTTTGATTGCTTGGAACAAGGGAATTTTCACACATATATGCTTTAGCTGGTCAAGAATATCAAAGGTGGGTTCCTCTTGTTTCTTCACATTTTCACCTTCCAATCTTTGTGGGAAAGGAGGGGGCACCTTATCAGATGACTTAGGTAATGATGGAATTTGAACTGGTTGATTTGGTTGGGCTTGGTCATTGATATCTTCTTCTTCTTGTTTAGTCTCCTCAGGTGGTAATTCTAAGATTATGGGAGGAGATGGTGTGGGCAGCATGGTTCTTGAATGTAAATTAATATTATTCGGGTTAAGAGCATAGGAAAGCTAATGATTAGGATCAACAAAATAGACTTGTTGCTGTTGCGGTTGCTGGTTATCTGGATTAGGTGCTGCCTGAGCTGGTAGTTAGGTTGATTTTGGATTCTGACCTTGATTAGGTGCAGGAGGTGGCATAATGGATTGTTGCTGGGGTTGCTGCAGGAAACCTGCGGTTAGATTTGACCATTGCTGGCCTCCTCTCCATTGGTTAGGCTGCTGCCAATTCCCTTGTGGAGGCTGCCACTAATTTTGTTGAGGTGGTTTCCAGTTCCCTTGTGAGGCTTGCCAACAGTTTTGCTGGGTATTTGGCCAAGGGTTATGCCACTGAGGTTGGGAGTATGGCCCATAGTTTAGAGGGTACTGATTTTGCCATTGACTATTATATGAACCAAAATTTTGCAAAGGGTCCTGAGGCATACCTTGTCTTGGGGCCCATGGCCTCCTTTGTGCAACAAAGAAGACTTGATCATCATCACCTTCTATCATTTTAAAATCAGTAGGCAACTGTTTAGCCTCCATGTTGGCCACCATCTTGCATCTGCTGATCCTTCTTCTATCTACAGTAATGAATGAACTTCGTGGATTGTGAGCTTCGTATGTTTTAGGAGCTTAAATTATGTCCAGCTGTGTATACATGTTAATGATTTCTGCTCGAAATAAGACAACATATTTGTGATCTCATTTGAAACTCAGCACGGAAAGTTTTGCCATGGCTTGATGACCTCTACCCTTCTTCACATTTGCTTAGGAGTAATTAAGACATATTTTCTTAATATCATCCCAAGGCAGTTGGGTTATATCACCTCGTCCCATCAGGTCCAGAGCATTTATACAGGTATCACTGATCCCTCTTAGAAAAAGTAGTTTATGAGATTCTTCATTGAGAGTATGGTTTGAGTTCTTTTTCAGAGAAAATAAGAATCTTGAAATATAATCCTCCAAACTTTCATCCTGCTTCTGCTAAATTTTGAATATATCGTCTCCCTTACTGCCACTCTTACAATATTCCTTATATTTAGCAAGAAATTTTATTTGCATGGCTGTCCAACTATCAACAACACCTCTTCCCAAACTCATGAACCATCTGAGAGCTCCTTCCTTCAAGGTGGAAGGAAACAACTTCAACTTGTGAGCATCTGAAGTATAGTCATAACTACGACAAAGGATATCAAACTCAAACAAGAAAGTTTCAGGGTCCTCTGTAACTAGGCCATAGAACTTGGGAAGTAGTGAAGAAGGAATATTTTTAAGATTGTCAGTATCTCACTAGGGAACAATGGGAAACTCAAAAGTAGGAGGTGGATTAGGTGGATTATTTCCATATTTCTTGCTAGAATGCTCCAGGCGAATAGATTTTCCCGCCAGGTTCTTGATAATTTGTATAAAATGGCGGTTCAACAAACCAGTTTTGAGGAGAAACCTTCCCTAAAATATCTCTTCTATACTTTTAATAATAGAATGAATGGTGATTGAAATATTTTGAAATTTTTATTAACAAGCTAAACTAATACTAAAAATGACTTCTTTCAAATTCTTAGCTTGGCCTACATCCCGTGATAAGCGCCAAAAAATAGTCCTTCCCAAGATATAAAAATCACAATAAAACCTACCCTGGGAATTGGACATTCCAGTAGGTGACCAATATCTCTTTATGGACGTTCATTTACTTGTCAAACCAAGGAACATATACTTTGAATGGCGCAACACAATATATGCACTAAGAACTAGTTTCGGTCACAACTTAACAGAAATAAATACTTGGAAAGAATTCTATCTAAGCTACAGGAAGGCAATGCAAAGTTATTTTAACTCAACCATGATTTAACCAAAACAGAAATCATAACAGCTACGACTGAGACTCAAACTATGAACTGGCCTTATGCTGCAGGAACAGGCACATGGATGGATTTCTGATGCTGCAGGAGCAATACAAGACTGAGTTTGTATGAAAACTTTAAAGATGAAATCTAACTGATGATCAATAGAAAAAGAAGAGCTAACTAACTAGCTACAAATACTTACTAAGTGGGCCCCCTTAGCAAGCATCTACTAATTACTCAAGTGCTGAACTCAGAACTTCATCAAACTTTATTCATAAACTCAGAATGGTATACATTGCTTTGTTGATATGAAAACTAGCAACAACCTCTATCTCTTGTCATACATATTTTGTCTTTTTATTATCATATTGATTCTTACATGATATCTGTTATCTCCCTATCACTATGCTTCTATCTAACTTCTAACCATCCTCTTGCTCACTCACGCAGGAGGAGCACTTATTTAAAATCAGGAGAACAACTAACTAACTAACCCTAACAAAGAAAGACGTGGAAGTAAAGTTTATCCCAAAATCAAGGAACAGACTTCATAAATGAATTTATCCATTCAACCCGATCCAGAGAGAATCTAGTGCTCCACTCTTTCTAGATTGACTGTCATTAAAAATCCTTCAAAATGGTTTCGGTCAAAGAGTCTTCGCCGGAGCTTCCTCGAAGTTATGCAGAAAATAGAGTTACTGCAAGGACAAGATTGGCTGCGCTTGACTCGATCATACTTTCTTCAACAACCTACGAAACACAAGGTAGCAGATGCAAAAGAAAAGGCGCATGGCACATACACAATATATGTTCATTAATCACATATTTAAATCTATTTCATCATTCAAAAACTACATGCGATATACCAGTCATTTAGGGAGTCAACGGGTTAATAAATGTAGACAAGACAACATAATAGGCTACAGGAATATGAAAATGTTTTGCTACAGGATATCCTAATAAAAGGTTTCAAAAGAGTTTAAACAACCATGAATAGCAAAAGTAAAGGTATTAAAAGTTCATCATAATATCCAAACTATGAGCACATTTTGGGCTCATCATCTGCCTCCTACTTAGCCCAATGCTGGTCCTCCAGCATTAACTTTCTTGGTAGTTTCTCTAAAATTAGTGGTTGTGGCATGACTCTGAAATGGAGCTCCAAGCCTGTAATAAAATCCTCTAAAAGTCTGCCACCTTTCATACCTACTTGCTTCTGAATCATCATTAATATTTGTAGCCTGGTAAGGATAAAGGGGCCACATTAGCACACGAGGTCTGAATGTGAATGGAAACCATAGTTCAAATCTCTTTTGAAGTCCGAACTGTATATATCTGCTTGATCATTTAAGAGCTGCTGTGAAATTTAGGGGACTATGAGGCTCAAACCTTCTTAGCCCAACAGTTAATCTTTCCCACCTTTTCTCACTTTTGGTGTATGACAGTCTCCAAAACGAATATGATTGTTCCTGAAATTCATCATATACTTGTTTCCTGAGATCAAATATTTTCATCCTAGCTGTATTATTTTGAATGCCATATGTCAGAGCAAACCAGGTTTTTAACATTGCATGGGGGTCTGAACTTTGAGGGCGCAATGGAACAGGCTCATTCCTTTTGGCTTCCTCATATGTTTCCCATTGTCTACCATAATTTGCTTCATTTTCTGCCCATGACATAAATGATCTCAAATGGATATCGCCAATATACAGAAGAGGGTTTCATTCTGTTTCAAATGGAATTAAAAAGCCATGCAAATAAAATTAGGGGCTGTCTAGTATGCATCGTAGAATTCTTTAGCAGTGTCAAGTATAGAATCTTGATTTCTGGAAATTCTCATTAGTTGGAACCATAATAGTTTTTCTTTAAGGCACAACGCATAAACTCTGGGTGGTGGTCTACATTCCATAATCTGATCAGTTACTTTTAACATTTCATCCATTTTTCCTTGTAACTCAAGAATTTTATGTTTCTGACTTTCAATTTCTTTTTTCAGTTTCTTCCTTTAGATCTCCCATAGACTTTGTTGCATGTCAGTTTGGGCTAGGTGCTAGAAATTCAGGGTTTGCAATGTAATTGGTTCCTAGTTAGTTTTGACATATTCCAGAAACTCAATTAAAAATGTATTCTTATAAACAACAATGGCTTGACAAGTGGCAGGGGGAAATGTAGTTTCACTGGCCACATCCAATTGTTCAGTTTTTTCCTGCTCTTGCCGTAGGATGAATTATGGTTGCCACAGTGGAGAAAACTATGCTTCCCCCAAAATCTGCATAGCAACAGCAGCCAACTCATCAAGACTTGGTACCCCTTTTTCATTATGCTCAATTTCCTTTGTCTCAATTTGTTCCTCTTTAGGAACAAATAAACTCTATGAAACATTCTCAAACACATTCTGAGAAACATCAAATTTAGACTCTATGGACCCTTCTGAAATTACAATAACCTCTGGTTGAGGTGAAGCAGGGGAGGTCTTACATTGTTTCCTTGTGGAAACTCTTCTTGGCACTGGTGCGGCTGCAAGAGGTGTTCTTGTAGCCTTCCTCTTTCTAGTCTATTTAGAGGGTTCTGCCCTGCCAGAGGATGATGGTGAACTTGTAATAGCAACATGTGTTGATGTAGGAGAGACAGTTGTAGGGGAAGATGTTGTAGGAGAAGGGCATTGCATTTTCTGAGAACGAGGGTCAGACTCTGGGAACTCTTCTGCCTTTGTTTTTCCCTTCTCTCTCCTAGTGTCAGACCTAGTTTGTACCCAAGCAGAGGATTTAGGTGTGAGAGCTGTAAAACTAGGTGCTACAGGAGCAGATGACCCTTGCCCTGTTCTTCTACTGGTAGACAAAATTTTTTCTTTCTTTTTTCTAAGGCCGTGGGGTAAGTACCCTAGGGGGTTATGGGATTTGCAAGCTCTTTTGGGCAACAAATTGTTGCCAGGAAAGAGGTGAGACATCTTTCAAAGAGCATTCAATCAATAATTTGATAAGGCCATGGTGAATAATAAAATTATCTTTCCCCTGTTGGGTTCCATGGGCACTTTATTCCAAAAATTTTAACAAGAAGTTCAGAATATTTACAGCTAACCCATACCTGATATGACCTAATAATTTGAAATGGTAAGAATGTAGGTAAGAGAAACGACTTTCACAGGTTAAATACCTGATTATGTAAGCAACATATTCTGAATAAGGAGAAGGCAACGATACCTGCTTGCATCCCTGCTTGGAGACTTCCAAAGGTCCATCAGTGGGTATTGAAAATTTAGCCCTTGCAAAGGCAGCATCCGAAGAAATATTTTCTCTAATGGGTGGAAGCCCGGTTACTTCAGCAATTCTGTCTTCAGTTACAACAATCGTTAGACCCCATACAGTAGCCTACCCTTTAGAAAGGGTTCTAAAAAATTCACCAACAGCCTCCTCATCAAAAGTATTTAAACTCAAGAAGTAGTTTAACCATCCATAGAGGCTGAATGTCTGGACTGTTTGAGGATTTTGCAATAATAACTCATGAGCTACAGACTCATGTCGCACCAGCTGACCACCCATGTTTACAGGTTTTCCCTAGCTGAACTCAACTCTCTGCTTAAAATTCAAAAAATTCCTCTCTGTTTCCCTTTTTGTTTTGGTTTTGTTTTTTTTTTTCGTCGTGGTGTCACATTTCTCTTTTTTCAAAAAATGAACTTTTTGAACAAGTAGTTTTGATTGTAATTTACAAGAAAAATATGCAATGAAAAAGACATACGATCATATTTGGAAAGTACCAGAAAAAATAATAAAGGTTATCTGAGCAATTGTGGCAGCGGCGAAAAGACAGGTTTAAAAAATGGATTACCCCGTCCCCTACTTAGAGTATGACATGTGTCCTCACATGTACTAAAGAATAGGCAGAGATCGGGTAATAATGACTGGTACAGTCATAGCAGTAAATGAATAGAATAAAATAAATCAAATATGTGATAACAAAAGATATGGCATACCTTTAATAAATGCGTGTACATGTTGAGAAAGATGACAACTTCGGCATGAGTTGATAGTTGGGAATGATATCATAATTAAGGGTGATGCAGATGAATGAGGTAGATGGGTGATGTGGGCGGTCGAGATGAATAGATGGAATCAATGGATGGGATGGATGGAAGATAAAGAAGTGAGATGTGGTGATAAGTGAAAATGAAGAAAAAGGGGTTTCCTTAAAAAGAAAACTTTTATTATGAGCATGCTTTTCAAAATTATGGTGAAGCTGCAGGAGAAAGGCTAAAGCCTTCAATTGCAGGAAGAGTAGCAATAGGATCCTGAACGAAGTGTTCCATGAATTCTTCTTTTGAGACTAGTTTATGTTACAACAAGAGGTGGTTTCCATTAACCAATATCTTGAATCTAACAGGATCAATTGTAACATGTTGAACTATACCGTTAGCAAATACATTCTCAATTTCATACGGCCCCAACCATCTGGTCTGTAATTTTCCTGGACTATTCTTATATTGTGAGTCGTAAAGCAGAGCCCAATCTCCTACTTTGAACTTCTCCTTAATGTATTTATCATGCCACCTTATTCGCTGATTCTGTATCATCTCAGTGTGCTGCAGGGCATGCTTTCGAAGTTCATCCAGAGCATTGAGCTATATGATTCTGTCTTTTTATGCACTTGTTAAATCCATGTCCAACTCCAGTGTTGTTAGGAGAGTCTTATGTTCAAATTCTATTGGCAACACAGCTATTTTACCATACACTATTTCAAAAGGTGTAAATCTGTAGCAGTCTTCTAGGTAGTACGGTAGGCCCATATAGCTTCAGGTAACCTGGCGGCCCAATCCTTCTTATGCAAATCTATAGTTTTAGTCAAAATGGCCTCTATGTCCCTATTGGTGACCTCAACCTGACCATTGGTCTTGGGGTGATAAGGAGTTGATTTCCTGTGTCGTCTATTGTATTCAATGACTAAAGCTGTGATAAGTGTAGAAGTAAATTGTGCTCCCTGATCTGTCACTATCTCCCTAGGAACACCAAACCTAGTAAATATTTCGTCGTATAGGAATTCATCCACTTTATTATCCCTAGCATGTTTCATAGGTTTAGCTTCTACCCATTTTGTGACATAATCTGTGCACACAAGAATGTAGGACTTACCATTAGAAGGTGTGTCAATTGGTCCCACAAAATCCAGTCCCCATTTGTTGAATGGTGTAACTACAATTTGTGGAAATAGAGGCATTTCATCAGAGTGAGTTGGTCTTCCCATCCTTTGGCATCTGTCACATCTCCTTGTATACTTGGCTGCATCTTTATGTAAAGTTGGCCAATAGTAACCAGTATTTAAAATTTTCATTGTTGTCCTTTTGGCAGCAAAATGTCCACCACACGGCTCATCATGGCAGGCATGCAGTATATCATGAGTGTCCTCTGGTATACATCTCCTCATAACGTGATCTGGCCTTGTATAAAACATGCAATCTGCAATCCAAGAAAAGTTAAAACTTTTCTCTACCAATAATCTTTTTTCCTTAAGATAGAATTGAGGAGTTCTTCCTATTTCCAGATAATTTGCTATATCAGTATACCATGGATGAATAACCTTGATTGCAAACAGGTGCTCATCAAGAAAAGAGTCTTCAATAAGTGCAGAGTCATCTTGCCTTTGAATTATAGAAAGGAAATCAACAACTACGTTGGCTTTACCTAGCTTGTCCACAATTGTAATGTCAAATTCTTGCATCAGCAATAACCATCTTGCCAGTCTCCCAGATATTGAGCTTTTGGTCATGAGATACCAGATTGTTGCATGATCAGTGTGAACAAATATCTGATAACCAGTGATATAATGCCTAAATTTATTGAGGGCGTAGATGATTGCTAACATTTCTTTTTCTGTAACAGTGTAGTTGAATTCAGTCCCTTGCAGATTTTTGCTTATGTAGTAGAGTGCATGTTCAATTGATCCATCCTTCTGCCCTAGCACTGCCCCAATTGCATAATCTGAGGCATCAGTATGAATATGAAATGGGAGTGACCAATCAGGCCCTTTTAGAACAGGTGCCTGTGTGAGGGCGACTTTCAAGTCAAGAAATAATTTTTCACATTCCTCTGTCCAAGAAAACTCTGCATCTTTCTTCAACAGATTGTATAAGGGACCTGCTATTTGGCTGAATTCCTTGATGAATCTTTTGTAGTATCTTGCATAGCCTAGAAAACTCTGTACCTCCTTCTGCTTAGTAGGAGAGGGTAACTTAGAGATGATCTCAATTTTAGCAGGATCAACCTAAATTCTTGTGGCAGAAATATAGTGACCGAGCACTATTCCCTCTTGCATCATCATAAAGCACTTTTGACTATTCAACGATAGGTTGTGACCTTCACATCTCTGTAGTACTTTTTCTAAGTTAGGTTGAGCTTCCTTAAATTTTGTACCATAAACATTAAATTCATCCATGTATATTTCTATGCAATCATATGAGATGTCTGAGAAGATGCTTATGACTGCCCTCTGGAAAGTTGCAGGAGCATTACAGAGACCAAAAGGAAAAAGTGAATAGGAAAACATTCCCCAAGGGCATGTAAAAGTAGTCTTTTCCTGATCCTCAGGAGCAATCTTGATCTAATTGTATCCACTGAAGCCATCCAAGAATGAGAAGTACTTCTTTTTAGCTAAATTATCCAGAACTTGATCAATAAATAGAAGAGGAAAGTAATATTTCTTTGTTGCTAAGTTAAGTTCTCTATAATCTACACATACCCTCCATTTTACTCCTTTCTTAGGAACAATGACCAATGGGGAAACCCATTGACTATCAGAAATTGGGTAGATAAAGCCAGCTGTCAACATTTTCTACAATTCTTCTTTAACAATCTCTCTCAAAGCTAGATTGATTCTTCTTTGAGGCTGTCTGACAGGTTTGAAGTCACTGTTAATATATATGCGATGTGTATAGAGTTTTGGGTCTAGGCCCTTCATATCTCCATAGTCCCATGCAAAAGCTGACTTATGACTGGTAAGCATTTTGATCATAGATTATTGTTGCTCACGGGTGAGGTTTTTATTAATGCACAAGATTTTTCCTACAGCTACCTCAACTTGGGAGGTTAAGTCTATCATAGATACTTCAGACAGAAATGGCATGTCTACCTCATGGGGTAGTAAGGTATGCAAGCAATCTATTGTTGCAGGATAATGAGCTGATGTGGACGGAGAAAGAATAGTCTGAAAGGAACATGGATTTTTCTCACAATGAAAGTATTTAGTACCGTAGTTATTCAGCAAGATATTAGATAGTACATCTTCTTCTTCTTGGTGTGCAATAAAAAGCTCTTTGGTAATCATCATTAAATTGGCCACAAAGTTCACTTCTTCCTCTTCTCCCAAATCAGGCCAAGCAACATCTCCAGACTCAAGTTGGGGCAGTGCTGGAGAATAGAGAGTAAGTTTCTTTGTGCTATATCCATCAGATATTGTCATGTCACCTAACCTACAACCAATGCAAGCATCAACAGTAGCAAACCAAGGCCTTCCTAGTATGACAGGGTATCCCCTCAATGATATTTTTGGAGATAAGACCATGAAATCAACAGAGTATTCCCAAGATTCCAAGGTGACTACCAGGTCTTCGACTACCCCATCAGGTTTGACAGTTGAGCTATCAGCAAGCTGTAATTTTGTAGGTGTAGTCCTTATTTTCAAAATATTAAGTTTTACAACCAGTTTCTTTGTCATAACATTGATAGCTGCACCAAGATCTACTAAGGCATTATTAATTTGCAACCCATTAATATTTATCTCCACAACAAGACTTGCTGGATCTAAATATTTTGGGATGCTAAGCTTCCCTAGCATTAAGTCAGAGAGTTGGCCTATTACATGGACAGTTTGAGGGTCTTTCTTTTTCCTCCCTGGTTTCTTCAAACATGCCTCCTTGATGGCCTTGCCATAGATAGGTACTTCTTTGATTGCTTGGAACAAGGGAATTTTCACACATATATACTTTAGTTGTTCAAGGATATCAAAGGTGGGATCCTCTTGTTTCTTCATATTTTCACCTTCCAATCTTTGTGGGAAAGGAGGGGGCACCTTAATAGATGACTTAGGTAATGATGAAATCTAAACTGGCTGATTTGGTTGGGCTTGGTCATTGATATATTCTTCTTCTTGGTCAATCTCCTCAGGTGGTAATTCTGAGGTTATGGGAGGAGATGGTGTGGGAAGCACGGTTCCTAAACATAAATTAATATTATTCAGGTTAAGAGCATAGGTAGGGTGATGATTAGTATCAACAAAATAGACTTGTTGCTGCTGCGGTTGCTGATTATTTGGATTAGGTGCTGCCTGAGTTGGTAGTTGGGTTGATTTTGGATTCTGACCTTGATTAGGTGCAGGAGGTGGCATAATGGATTGCTTCTGGGGTTTCTACAGGAAACCTGTGGTTGGATTTGACCATTGCTGGCCTCCTCTCCATTGGTTAGGCTACTGTCAATTCCCTTGTGGAGGCTACCACTAATTTTGCTGAGGTGGTTGCCAATTTCCTTGTGAGGCTTGCCAATGGTTTTGCTGGGCATTTGGCCAAGGGTGATTCCACTGAGGTTGGGAGTATGGCCCATAGTTTAGAGGGTACTGATTTTTCCATTGACTATTATATGAACCAAAATTTTGCAAAGGGTCGTGAGGCATACCTTGTCTTGGGGCCCATGGCCTCCTTTGTGCAACAAAGAAGACTTAATCATCATCACCTTCTATCATCTTAAAATTAGTAGGCAACTGTTTAGCCTCCATATTGGCCACCATCTTGCATCTGCAGTCACGCTTCTTCTATCTACAATGTGGACAGAACTCGGCCAAGATTGCTTCAGCTTCATCATGTTTTTTTCGAGCTTAAATTATGTCCAACTGTGTAGCCATGTTGTTAATGATTTCCTGCTCGAAATAAGACAACATATTTGTGATCTCCATTTGGGAAACTCCACTGGAAGAAGATTTACCCACTGTAGCTTGATGACCTCTACCCTTCTTCACATTTGCTTAGGAGTAATTAAGACATATTTTCTTAATATCATCCCAAGGCAGTTGGGTTATATCACCTCGTCCCATCAGGTCCAGAGCATTTATACAGGTATCACTGATCCCTCTTAGAAAAAGTAGTTTATGAGATTCTTCATTGAGAGTATGGTTTGAGTTCTTTTTCAGAGAAAATAAGAATCTTGAAATATAATCCTCCAAACTTTCATCCTGCTTCTGCTAAATTTTGAATATATCGTCTCCCTTACTGCCACTCTTACAATATTCCTTATATTTAGCAAGAAATTTTATTTGCATGGCTGTCCAACTATCAACAACACCTCTTCCCAAACTCATGAACCATCTGAGAGCTCCTTCCTTCAAGGTGGAAGGAAACAACTTCAACTTGTGAGCATCTGAAGTATAGTCATAACTACGACAAAGGATATCAAACTCAAACAAGAAAGTTTCAGGGTCCTCTGTAACTAGGCCATAGAACTTGGGAAGTAGTGAAGAAGGAATATTTTTAAGATTGTCAGTATCTCACTAGGGAACAATGGGAAACTCAAAAGTAGGAGGTGGATTAGGTGGATTATTTTCCATATTTTCTTGCTAGAATATCAGAGCGAATAGATTTTCCTTAGGTTCTTCGTCAGCTGTGTAAAATGGCAGTTCAACAAACAAGTTTTCAGGGAGAAACCTTCCTAACGTGTCTCTTCTATGCATGCAATAGAATGAATGGTGATTTGAAATATTTTGAAATTTTTTGATTAACAAGCTAAACTAATGCTAAAAATGACTTCTAACAAATTCTTAGCTTGACACCATCCCCGGCAATGGTGCCAAAAATGGTCGCGCCCACAAAAAGATATAAAAATCACAATAAAACCTACCCTGGGAATTGGACATTCCAGTAGGTGACCAATATCTCTTTATGGACGTTCATTTACTTGTCAAACCAAGGAACATATACTTTGAATGGCGCAACACAATATATGCACTAAGAACTAGTTTCGGTCACAACTTAACAGAAATAAATACTTGGAAAGAATTCTATCTAAGCTACAGGAAGGCAATGCAAAGTTATTTTAACTCAACCATGATTTAACCAAAACAGAAATCATAACAGCTACGACTGAGACTCAAACTATGAACTGGCCTTATGCTGCAGGAACAGGCACATGGATGGATTTCTGATGCTGCAGGAGCAATACAAGACTGAGTTTGTATGAAAACTTTAAAGATGAAATCTAACTGATGATCAATAGAAAAAGAAGAGCTAACTAACTAGCTACAAATACTTACTAAGTGGGCCCCCTTAGCAAGCATCTACTAATTACTCAAGTGCTGAACTCAGAACTTCATCAAACTTTATTCATAAACTCAGAATGGTATACATTGCTTTGTTGATATGAAAACTAGCAACAACCTCTATCTCTTGTCATACATATTTTGTCTTTTTATTATCATATTGATTCTTACATGATATCTGTTATCTCCCTATCACTATGCTTCTATCTAACTTCTAACCATCCTCTTGCTCACTCACGCAGGAGGAGCACTTATTTAAAATCAGGAGAACAACTAACTAACTAACCCTAACAAAGAAAGACGTGGAAGTAAAGTTTATCCCAAAATCAAGGAACAGACTTCATAAATGAATTTATCCATTCAACCCGATCCAGAGAGAATCTAGTGCTCCACTCTTTCTAGATTGACTGTCATTAAAAATCCTTCAAAATGGTTTCGGTCAAAGAGTCTTCGCCGGAGCTTCCTCGAAGTTATGCAGAAAATAGAGTTACTGCAAGGACAAGATTGGCTGCGCTTGACTCGATCATACTTTCTTCAACAACCTACGAAACACAAGGTAGCAGATGCAAAAGAAAAGGCGCATGGCACATACACAATATATGTTCATTAATCACATATTTAAATCTATTTCATCATTCAAAAACTACATGCGATATACCAGTCATTTAGGGAGTCAACGGGTTAATAAATGTAGACAAGACAACATAATAGGCTACAGGAATATGAAAATGTTTTGCTACAGGATATCCTAATAAAAGGTTTCAAAAGAGTTTAAACAACCATGAATAGCAAAAGTAAAGGTATTAAAAGTTCATCATAATATCCAAACTATGAGCACATTTTGGGCTCATCATCTGCCTCCTACTTAGCCCAATGCTGGTCCTCCAGCATTAACTTTCTTGGTAGTTTCTCTAAAATTAGTGGTTGTGGCATGACTCTGAAATGGAGCTCCAAGCCTGTAATAAAATCCTCTAAAA